>JAAGAY010001081.1:27315-38384 GCA_011801015.1 Ardeotis arabs | reverse complement strand
CGCGGTGCACGGCGGGAAGGCACCGCCCCTCCCAGGCTGCCCCGCGCGGGCCGGGCGGGCGGGCGCGGGGGAAGATGGCGGCGGGTGCTGGGCGGCTCTGAGGCACCGGGAGCGGCGGGGATGGAGCCTCCTGCAGCCCCGGGCCCCGAGCGGCTCTTCGACTCGCACCGGTGAGAGCTGTGGCGGCCTGGGGGGGCGCGCGGGGCCCTCCTCGCGTTTGGCGGGGGCGGGCTCCCGGGCGTGGGGGTGTCCCGGGGCAGGCCCGCGCAGGAAGCTGGGCTGTCGCTGGCGGGAGGCCCCGGGGTCCAGCGGGGAGGGGCCACCCCGCGGGAGCTCCCTGGGGAAGTTCGGGGTGTCCCGTGGGGAGAGCGGCGAGGCCCGGGATGGGCTGGCTGTCCCGTCGCGGGCGCGCAGGGCGGCCCCAGGGAGGGCGCGGGCGGGCAGCTGGAGCCCGGAGCCCCGTGTGTGTCCCGGCCGCGCTCAGGCTGTCTGTGCTGCTCTTTGGCCCCACAGGTTTCCGACCGATGGGTTCCTGCTTCTGGCCCTGCTGCTTTACGCACCCGTGGGGCTCTGCCTGCTCGTCCTGCGCCTCTTCATCGGCGTACATGTCTTTCTGGTCAGCTGCGCCCTGCCTGACAGCGTGGTGCGACGGTGCGTGAGCCCGGCTCCCCGCAGGGCGCGGAGCTCCTGCCCTTGCCCTGGGTGGAGGTGTCCTGTGCAGAGGCTGCTGTGGGGCAGCACGGGGTGGGAGGGCTGCCCTCGCCCGTTTGGGGTCCTCAGCCATGGAGGCTTGGTTCATGCAGAGGTTCACGGGAGCTGTGCTTTCGGGACTCTTTGTCCCCATAACCCATGAAAGCGCCTTCTCTGCCAAGACCAAAGCTGGTAATTGCCTCCTGAGTGCTCAAGGACAGGTCTGAAACACTTGGATCAGCTGGGTATCCTGCTGCCCCGTATTTCATGCTGCAGCTACAGCTCTGCAGGCAGCCTTCAGCTCCAGCTGCAGCCCCCCAACAATTCCTGTCCCAGACATCTGTCATATTGTTTCCATTTTGTACCAGTGTCCTTTTGCAAGTCACATGAATTCCCAGGTGTCTGTTCTGTTTGTGGATGTGTAAGCCAGCGATGGCTCAGACTGCAAGACTTGAGGAAACCACCTTCCCCCCCTCCCAGGTTTATTGTACGCGTGATGTGCTCGGTGTTGGGCTTATTTGTGCGGCAAAGCGATCCCCAGCTTCGTGATGTCAACGTGAGGGTGTACATCGCCAACCACGTGACGCAATTTGATCACAACGTCATCAACCTGCTGACCTCATGTAACACGGTGAGTGACTTGGAGCTGGAGCGCGGCAGGTCCAGAAGCACCTCTGCCAGAGAAGTGCCTCGAGAGCTCATTCAGAATTTACGTGTAGCACTGAGCCTCTTCAGTTCTTATTTATTAACCTGGGATTGCGCAAGCCTTGAGTTCTGTTCTGTGTCACGCTTGCGGCTCCGCATGAAAAAATGAAACAGAGTGAGGAGGAGCAGGCAGTGCTACAGTGGGTACTGATTTTATTGAGAGTGGGCAAATCCTCGCATCTGCATCTTTCTGGCCCTTCAAACAGGTGGTGTCAGAAGCAGGGTTGGCTGTGGGCTTTTCACACAGCATTGGGTGCCACTTCTGTGCGTGTGGACAGCCGGCCTGCCGCAGAGGAGGGCTGAGGGGAGCTGCGTGGCGCGGCAGCGGTGCTCGGGTTATTGTGCTGGGCTGGGGGTTGTGTAACTGTCCCTGTGCTCTTGTGAAATTCCTCATGTGCGGAATTCCTGAATCAACAGGCTCTGAGTGTGCCTGGGAGTGAGTTGGTTGCTCCTATGTCCTGAACAGTAGTAGGTTTGCTCCTTACCTGGAGAAAAGTAACTCTTGGAGGGAGTGTGTCCTTTGCCAAGTAGGTCAGGGACTACTAGAGAGAACATGAGGAGGCATAGTTATCACCCAGGGCCGGGGGGCAGTTCGCTTCCCGGGTGCAGACGGTACAGTCTGAACCGACGATCAGGAATGGGATTCCTAGGGAAGTGGGGCCAGAGCAGTCACTGAAGGCTAGCAGTAAGGTGTTCTCTGCTGCTAGTGCTTTTAGCGCGCAGGTCGCTCCCTCAGCCCCAGAGGCATTTTTGCTAATAAGCAGGAACTTTGTCTCCCACTGTCATCTGGGACAGTAAGCCTTGAGGGGAGGACAGGACGGCATTTCCATCTTATTCTTGTTTTTCCTTGCAGCCTGCATTGAACGGTGCCCCTGGCTTCATCTGCTGGTCACGGGGATTCATGGAGCTGGGAGTAACGGGAAGCCGAGCGGAGCTGGTGGATTCCCTGAAGGTGTATTCGTCCCACAGAGGAAACCCCCCGCTGCTGCTGTTCCCGGAGGAGGCTGCCACCAACGGCCGGGCTGGCTTGCTCCGCTTCAGGTACTAGGGAAGGTCTTCCTGCAGTGGGGCTGCCATCGCTTGGTTTTAGCTTTGGGGTCATTCACTGCTGAATTCTTCCTTTGCAGCTCTTGGCCGTTCTCGATCGTGGATGTGGTGCAGCCAGTTGCCCTACAGGTTCAGAGGCCTTTGGTCACTGTGGTGAGTCAGGGACGCAGGGCAAGGAGGAGCTGTGGAGGCATGCACTGTCTGATGGTCCTGGCAATGCCGTTAATTCTGCTGCTGCTTTGAAGCCCGTGGGCAGTGCAGCCTGGCCTTGTGCCCTGTCACCCCACAGACCAGCCTCGCGGTGCTAGCGCTGTTTTTTCAGGTGCCTTTCCCAGGGACCTTCCGCTAAGTCCATACTCTTAGTTACACTGGCCATTTTGATAAAGGTTTTGGTGGCTCGGCTGTCTAACAGTGTGCCGTGACCGTAGCGTCGCTGTGCCTCATCTCCTCTTTGTGAGCTCCCTTCTTTTAAAGCGCTTTGACAGAGTAGCTCCAGTCAGCTCAGAGAGCGGCGGATGTGCCGGGGGTTGTGCAAGGCTCTCTGGAGCGGGTTCTTGAACTCCTGCCTCGCCGTGCAGATGTGTAACGTGGCGCAACGCTAGCGGCAGAAAAGTGGCAAAGTTCACAATGGTGATACTGGCGCTGCCAAACAGATTGCAATAAACCTGTTCTCAGCTTATTTAGAGAGTGAGATTTTGTCAAACTTCTTGTTTCTTAATACGATTTATGGATCCACTTGATGAAATGACACATTCTGTATTTGTCTGACGTTTCAGTTGATTCTCTGTGGTCCATCTTTTTAAGGCAGTAGGGCACAGTGGACAGATTTAAAGCCACTTAGCAGCAGGTCACAAAACGTCGCTGCCCGTTCTGAAAGATCAGCATGCAGGTATTTTTGAAGTGAGGTTCTGCTAGGGATTAGTCCCTTGCCCAGTGCTGTTTAGTGCTTTACTGGTGCTGCAGGTGACGATACCGAGATCCCTGCTGGTGAAGGTCAGATCAGTAATGACACAGCTCAGGTGTTGATTGTGATCCAGTGAGCTGCCGATCACTGCCGTGTAAGTCTGGTGTTCTGTGTGGGTGCGTAACAGGAGGAATGTCTGGCAGGGCGAGGAACACAGCGTTAGCTGGATGTGCACAATGACGGAAACCGCTAAAATACTACATGAAGCTTCGGTAACCCCGCTGCCAAGAAAGTAGGGCAGTAGTAGACAGAGTTCGAGGAGGCCGTAAGCGTGATGCAGAATCCAGAGAGCAACACTTAAAGGCACTCAGCTTAATCAGCTTATCAGAGAAAAGGCAGAGAGATTGCCGTGGGTAGCTGCTTGCACGTTGGAGAAGAGGCTTACGAGTGGAGAATTCCTTTTTTTTTCTGGCAAAGCGCACAGCAGCAGTCTTTGGAGGTGCTGAGACTAAATGTTGGTGCTGCACAGGTTCAGTTTTAGATTAAGATGCAATTTTCTAACAGTGAGGATGCTTTAGATTTTTGAATGCTTACTGCAGAGAAGTGGGAGAGCTGTCCCATTCTGGACTGTTTATAACAAATATCTTAGCTTTTTATGGTTCTGGCTCCTCTGAGAAATTCTGTGAGGTGAGACGAGTCGTATGTTTGTCTGTGCATCCTTTCCTTCACGAGTGTGAGGGAGAACAGCAGGCACACCACTGCGGATCTGTTTGAAGATACTGGTTATAGTCATTCTTGGCTCATATTTTTACCTTCAGAGGTCGAGCAGGACTTCTTGCCCTTCATGCACGTTAGCTAAGTAAATCCTGTTGGATTTCTTACGTAGTTTTAAACCATCAGAAACTTTTGAGGACTGGAGATGCGGTGCTTTGAATGGTTCTATCAGTGGTTTACAGAAAGCTTTCTTAGACACTGATGTGATATATATCAGACTCTGGGCTGAGCAAACCACCAGATTTGGGTTTAAGAAGGAATTTTCTCCAGCTCCCATTGTCAGGAACCTTTAAGGAGGGTGCTGTTCTGTGTGGCACCAGGCAGCGTATCTGAAATCTGGCTCTTGGCATCACTCTATGGCGTTTGAGTTTAGGTTTCTTAGGTCTGTTTATCCAGGAGATGAGGCTTCGTTATGTTACCCTTGGTGACTGTGGTTTCTGGGCCTTTTTCATCTACAGCACCTCTTTCCAGGCTGTGGAGTAAACCAGGCACGAGGCCTGTCTTGGAGCCACGCTGCTTTGGTCGAGGACGAAGTCAGGGGTAAAAGAAGACGAAGCAGCTGCATTGCGAGCTCTAGCTCTTGAGGTGTTGTTCTCACCAGCTCGTGGAAAGTTTTTATCCAGCAGGATAAAACTAACCAACTACAAAAATCCTGGGAACAATGTCCATGCAATAGCGAATTCTCTAGAATCATTGAAAAGGGCAGGTGTGTGGGAATCTCCGGAGGTCTTTGCCAGCTTTCTGCCCACAGTCAGACTGGCTTCTGAGTATGGTGCAGCTGCTCGGGCTGCGCCCCGTTGAGAAGGATGGACAGCCCACCGCTTCAAAGCGCCTGTTCCAGTCTTCTCTGCTGGCAGGCATCACGGTACTTCTTAGGGAAAAGGTTCTGCAATATTTTTTAGAAAAAGGAAGAAAGTAATAAGTTACAGCTCACCTTTAACGATTTCTCTTCAAAGAGAAGAGAGGTTTAAGACTTCACAGTGCAGCCGGTTTGGAAATGAAGAGGTAAAGCGGATGGGAGTTGAGACGTCAGAGGGGCTGTTCCCGTGACAATAAGGGAGGATTGCTCATGATTCTGAGGAAGCATTAGTAGGTCTTAGGGCATTTTTGGTCCTTTCTAAAGGCTCAGTCTAGTAGAGAATGTGAGGTATTGAGGGAAAATCTTGCTGTCCTAGCGGGAGGAAAAGATGACTCAGAGCAGTGAAAACTTTGACTCTCTTGCTCTGCCTGGTGAAGACTAGTGAAGGTGAATCTGCCCCGGTGCTTGCCCTCCCTGTGCCGCTGGCTTTACCGTCCCTCCGTTCCCAGCCCTCCACGTCTCTGCCTGCGTATCTGTGACTTGCTGCCATGGCTTAGCTGTGTTCTGCCCACCTGCTTCCCTGCTGGAGACCTGACTAGCCGGTGTGTCGTGGGCCGCCATCTCATTGTGCTCTCTTCCCCAGAGTGTGGCTGACTCTTCCTGGATCACAGAGCTGCTCTGGACCTTCTTTGTTCCCTTCACAGTATATCAAGTAAGGTACTATCTCTCTCCCTCTTTCATTCGGGGCGGGGTTTAGGGTGGGCAGAGAGCCTGGCGTTTTTGCTGTTGTAGTTTTTGCTTTTGGTGTGTGCTAACGCGCACCATCGTTGTGGTATCTCAGCACGGCTTTGTTCAGCGTTACTTGGTCTGTGCCAGGTCCGGCTTCTGGACCAGCTTCTGAAGTGGAGAGGGCTCTCGGTTTCTGTGTTTAGTTGATGAAGGAGAGCAGTCTCTCAAGTCAAGTTTGCTGGCTATATTTTTGAAGCTAGCTGCTCTGCTGTAATTCACCCCAGGGTTGCTCAGGTCCCAGGGGTGATTCCCTGCAGGCACCGCAGTCCTGTAGTGTCTGTCTCTTCCCTGCAATCCCTTGTGAATCGCAGAGGGGTTCAGACACCTGTCTTGGGCCCAGGTGAGCCCAGGCTGTCTGAGCAGCTTTGCTGTAATACAGGTTCTTAGGCAGCGGAAGGGGCTTGGGGTAAAATTTAGAGGTCGGGGTATTTCAGCAAAGAGAACTCTTGTGCTGTAGCTTTCCCTGGCCGTATCTGGCTCGAGTCTTGCTGATCTGTTCTCTGCTTTCATGTAAATGGCAGTGGCTCCTCAGTGGGACCTTTCTGGGAACTTCATTAGGAGATCCTTCGCGTGTTACGCTTGAGTGCTAAAAAAGATTCAGTGAGCCAGTTTTGTCTTCTAAGCTGTGCCTTGCCCTTAATTGTGCAAGCTAGTGCTGACGTTTGACACTCATCTTGTGGGGTGAGCAGGGAGAGCTGAGGTGGGGATAGCGCCTTTGCACTACTGATCCCAGATGGGGCTGGCTCCTCCAGCAGCCCTCGAAGCAGTCGGCCCAGTGCTGTTGTCCCCATTCAGGTGGATGCCGTCTGTCCCCAGACGAGCTGAAGAACTGAGTGAGGATTTTGCGCTCCGAGTTCAGGAGGTAGGAGGATGACGTGGGAGAGGGATGTGTAGGACTGCTGCAATTTGGGATGGTCACAGAGGAAAGTGGGCTGCAAGCAGAGTTGCAAAGGGCGTTTCTGGATGGGTGCATTTGTATGATGGGAGCTCTGGCCCGAATTTATTGCCCCTTACAATTATTCAGTTTTTCCATGGCCTACCCCCCATTTATCCTTTCTGCCAGTTATCAAGGCTCTCCCCATCTAGTTCAAACCCTTCACTCCCTTTCATAGTACCACGAATCAAATAAAGCAATTGCTTCTCCACCTTTCCCTTATGTGCCGGGTACTTCATAGCTCCTGTACCAAAGATCTTGTATCTCCCTGTCAGCCTGTTTTGGCAGGATGATATTACCTACTCCTGGTCCTTCGTGTGCTCCATGCAACACTGAAATGCATCACTGAGGCCCTGGAGAAATCAGTTCCCAGTCCTCTTGCCCTCGCCGTGGCTCCACGCAGGCCTGTACATCTGATACGCTCCCCTGCAAGATGGGAATGCCTGGGTCACGCGTGTTGTGGGTCGTGTACATGTGACTCTTCTCTGCATTTCCACAGCTCTTGGCCGTGGAGCTGGGTGTGGTATCCACACGGCTCACTGCAGCAGATAAAACTGAACACATGAAGAGGCTGAGACACACGTCGCTTCTCCCCTTTGCCCCAGGTGGGTCTCCTGGGTAGCGTCCTGCCTACAGAACTGCCACTGAGGCTTTGCCTTTCGGGAGGCCTCAGCCTGCTCCTGGTTGCTCGTGCGTGGAGGGAGAGGAGAAGGCATGTTCGACATCCTCCTGGGGAGCAGGGGCTGCCTGTGTGCTCTGGGCTGGGGGTTGTAGCTGGCTGCAGGGAGAGGACCACCGCTCCTGAGCACAGACGTGACGGTCGTGTGCAGGAACTCCGGCTTCCTTATCACGCCAGGTCACACTAGAGAAGGTGGAGGTAAGGTGGAGCCGTTACACTCTTGTGCCCACTGTTCTTTCCCTTGCAGCCTCAAGCCAGCCCCTGGCAGCCAGGCCCAGGGTGCCCTCCAGCCTGCCTGGTGTTGCTCCTGAGGATGTGCGGATCGCGGCAATGGCTCAGCGGGTCAAGGAGGTGCTGCCTCATGTCCCTCTGGAGGTCATCAGGATAGACCTGGGTAAGCAGTGCCTGGGGTGGTAGCAGTGACACGGGGTCACGTTCCATGCCAAGTCTCTGTGATACCTGAAAGCAGAGACCTTGTCCCCGCTGCACTGTGGAGCGCAATGGCAGCAAGGACGTGAGTGTCCTGATGTGGCAGGTCCCTCTCTAACAGATCCTCCTTGTCCCGACAGCCCAAACCAACTGTGTGGATACCACCATTGCCAACTTGCTGGAGGGGAGAGTACCCTTCTTGCCTGAAAGTACAGAGGCCGATACTGACCTGCCTGCCCCGTCTACCTCCCAGGCTGCAGCTGGCATCCGGGGCTCTGTCGCTGTGCCGCCTTCCAAGGTACTTTTGGTGGCTGTGTTGTCTCATCTGCTCTGACAGCTTGCAGCCAGAGCACGATGGCCTGCGTTCAGGACTAGCCATGATGTCAGGGGAAGGGAGCATTTTAAACTGGAGGCTGAACTGGCATGCTGGGTCCTTCAGAGCCACTGAGGAGGTCTCCTTGCTTTGTTTGACTGTCTCCTGATGGGTCTGGTGCTTTCTGTTCCAGCCAGCTACAAAGCAATTTGCGAAGTCCCCTGTGGAGCGGCATCTGTCCTTGCAGGAGCGGAAACGAGCGTTGTATGACTATGCCAGGAGGTGAGAGTCCACCCACACCTCACCCTGTCGGAGTCCCCAAAACCCCATCCCCAGTAGTACGCAGACGTGCCCCACGCAAGGGTCAGCCCTTGCTTTGCCTTGTGTTCTCCAGTTCCTCTCTCCTGGCCCAAGACAGCAGGGCTGAGGCAGTGAACCATGGCTGAAGGAGAAAGGAGGCAGGTGTTTGACTGTTTCGCCTTTCCAAGCATGTAGCCCCTTGTCATTCCTGGGAAGCACTCTGGGCTCCTGGTTTTGGGGATGAGGTGGGACAGAAGCCTTTCCCACAAACGCAGCTGCTGAGGAGTAGGGCTTAGCAAAAAAACCTCATTCGGTTCTTTGGTGTAACAGATGTGACTGACAGACATCGCTGTGGGACTATAGATTTCTTTGAAACGAGTATTGATACTATGGAGCACGCATTTTAGAAAGAGGTTGGCTGTTTGGCAGCATGAACAGTGCAGTTAATGTTCCTCAGGGAAAGAGGAGAGTTAGAGCAGGGAGCGAGTGTGAGCTCTGTGCATGGTTTTGATGAGGCGAGTGTTGGAACAGGTGTGCGGTTCTGGTGTCTGGGTCTTCCTTTAGGAAAGGTACTGAAAATTCAGAATTCGTTTGGAGGGTAAGTTAAGTCTGTTAAACTTACTCTAAATGAGGTGGCACGCTATGCGTATTTCTGGGTGAGGGAACCAGGTTCTAAAACGCTGTTTAATCTGGCAGAGGAAAGCAGAATAGTAACTAGTGGTTAGAAGTTGTGGGCAGACAGACTTGACACAGGTAGTGGCGTAGTTGTTCCTGAAGAGGAGATGGATTAATCAGTGGAAGAAGCTTCCAGCAGAAGCGATGGCCTCTTGGTGCTTGGGTGTCTCGCGGTGAGCCTGGCTGACTGCTTAGAAGATGGCAGAGATAACGGAGCGTTTGGCTCGGTGCAGGGTGACAGGAGCCTGCTTGCTGCAAGGTGGGGTCTCCGCTCTGTGGGGCCTTGCTGTGAAGGGGAGAACTGGTCTGGGGTGCCGCGCTCAGGCGTTGCACTGAGCTTTGCTCACAGCGCTCTGGGAGGAGATTGCAGAGGCTTGGGGATCAGTTAAACCTGTGAGATCCTGTGGGTCTTGGACACCGGCCCAGCTTCTCCCTGCTGCTGAAAGTCTAGGAAACTCCCACGGTTGGAAGTTGAAACTAGCGAAATTCTAAGTGCCCATTTCTAAAGGGCCAGCCCCAGGTGACTCCGGGCAGCTCTTAGTCACCAAGAAGTTAATTTAAACAGATCTGGTTTTCTGAAAGATCATTTCGGTTTAGAGGAATCGCATCTCAGAGCAGTGCTATGGCATAGAGAACGTTAGACTGTCTTCAGAGCCGACCCCAGACCTTCTGACGCAAGCAGAGAGATGGCTGAGGGCTCTTGCCGGAGGCACGGGGCTGATCTGTTCCACAGCAACGGGGTGGAAATCCTTTCCTGTGGATACCTCCCCGACTTGGTTGCTCTTCTGCGTGCCCATCTTTTATGTCCATTTGCTGAGGCTCTTCTGGCTGTAGAGTAGAGATCTGTATACTTCTCCGAGAGGAGAGGATCCCAGTGAGATTTGGGAAGGCAATTGTGCTCCTCATCTTTCTTTGCTGTCCTGGGCTCGAGAGCAGGTACGCGTCTGTCTCAGGTTCGGAGCGACAGCAGCAGCCCCTGTCACTCAGCCGTTTCAAGATCAAAAAGGGTTTGCGGCGCAAGGCTTGCTGAATGTTTTATTTTCACACAGCCCCCTGCCCAGGCTGCTGAAAGTACTGGCGGTTCACAGCGACACGTGGCTGGTCTCAGGGGAGGGTTCTGCCTTTTCGGTGCGCTGTGTTCCCCAGCTAGCTGGTGTTTAACAGCAGCGTGCGCAGGACGCAGCAGAAGCTGGGTGTCTGTCAGTTCAGGATGGCGGTCGCAGGAGTCTGGTGGTCTTGCGGTGTCACCTCTCCCTTCTCCCAGGCGGAGTCTTTGGTCTGGCTCCTTGTGCCTCTGGGGCCTGGAGTGTTGTGCAGATGTCTCATCCCAGCTGAGGTGTCAGGCTGAGCTTGCACGGTTCCACGCCTGGGGACAGTACAGCTTCTCACCAGCAGCCCACACCACTTCCCATGTGCTTTTTAGCTTACCCAGGTGGGATGTTTTGGGGCAGGCAGGTACCGTGCCTGGCTTGGGGAGCAGTGAGCGGCTGGGCCACGCTGGCAGTGTGGCTGGAGAGGGCTGTCGTGTCAGGAATCCTTGGCGGGAAGCCTCTGCCCGGAAAGGCTCTGGAGGCAGCAGGCTCTCGCAGCTGGGCCCGCGCAGCCCGCGCTCGGTTGATGCTCCCCGGGCTGGTCCCCAGCAGCGCCTCGGGGCGCCGTGGCTCCGGAGGGGTGCCCCGCCAGCCGGGCTCAGCTCGGCGGTCTTACGCTCCCCAAGCTTGAGGTGCGGACGGGGTCCGGTGCCGAGGCCGGGCCTCCCGCCGCGCAGCTGGAGAGCTGGGCGGGTGGCGGCTGCCCGGCCCCGGCCCCCCCGACCCCCTCCCCCTGCGGGCGGCGCTCCCCGGGCGGGTTCCGGGCGGGCTCCGGGGCGGTCGGCGGGCCCCTCCTGACGGCGCTTTCTCCCGCAGGCGGTTCGCCGAGAAGCACGGCGCGGCGCGGGCCGGCGGCAGCCCCTGAGCGGCGCGGCGGGGCGCGCGCGGGGGCGCCCGTGCCGGGGCGCCCCCTGGCGGCGGAAATAAACGGCGGCAGCGT
>JAAGAY010001081.1:0-27295 GCA_011801015.1 Ardeotis arabs | reverse complement strand
CAGGGTCAATGGGGGTCCCGAGGGTCCTGGGCGTGCTGGCGTGCACCGGGGGATCAGGGTCAATGGGGGTCCCGGGCGGGCTGGCGTGCACCGGGGGGGCGAAGGTAGATGGGGGTCCCGGGCGGACCAGCATGACCCGGGCTGTCTGGGTCGGGGATCCCGGGTGGGCTGACATGCACCGGGGAGGGGCTGCGTCCCAGGTGGGCTGACATGCGCCGGGGGTCCCGGGCAGGCTGGCGTGTATCAGGAGGGGCTGGTTCCATGGGGGTCCCAAGTGGGTGGATTTGCACAGGGGGGAGCTGAGTCAATGGGGGTCTCGGACAGGCAGGCTGATGTGCACCATGGGGGCCAGGGCAGAGGAGGATGGGGGTCCCGGGGGAGCGGGGCAAGCCAAGGGGCAGCCCAGGGCAGGCAGAGGTGTGCAGGCCGTCCCAGGATGGAGGCTGCACTCGGTGCTCCCGTGGTCCCTGGGCAGTGGTGTGGGATGCACTGGGGAGGGCTCCCGGTGGGATGGGGTGAGCCAAGGAGGCCTCTTGGGCAGTGGGGTGCGTTGGTGGGCCCGGGCAGAGCAGGAGGGTGCTATGGGGGCTGGGCTGGTGCTGGGCTGACAGCCCCCCCAGGCTCCTGGGTGGAGCTGCGGTGTGGCCCAGGGTGCGCGGAGCCCGAGCCCGCGCCTTCGCGTTTCTCGTCCTGCCACGCCGACGTGGAGCGGATGCTGCTGGAGGCCCAGCTGGAGACGAAGAGCGGTGACGGGTGAGTCCGAGGAGGAGCCCGGGCACCCGGAGTCCTGCCTGGCCAGGGTGGGCGTTGGGGGGCCGAGGGGTGGTGCAGGCTCGGTGACCGAGGGGGTTGTGTTTGCAGTGCCCTGCTCGCGCTGGGCTCCCCAGGCTGGGATGACGATGGAGCGGGCCAGGCGAGCGAGCAGCCTGGGAAGAGTGAGCCGCTCCCTCCCCGCAGCCAGCCGCAGCCGGGCTGTCCCCACTCCCGGCAGGTAAGGGAGCTGGTCCCCGTGCTGCGCCCCGTGCTGCGCCCCATGGCCGTGCTGGCCGTGCCCCGGCTCTTACCTGCCCTACACTCCTTCTAGCGAGACGCGCCAGAGGAAGCTGAGCAGAGGGAGCGACACCTGCCAGCATCCCTTGGCTGGGCCTGTGCCCCCCATCCTCAGCATCTGTCCCCAAAGTAAGGCCCACATCCCCCACCAGCACGTCCTGCTGTGCTCTGCCCTTCTGTCTGCTCTGCCCTGCTGTCCCTGTCCCCTCCGGTGTGCTCTTCCCTCCTGCCCTCTTTAACCCTGCACTTTTCCCAGGGAGTTTGCCTTTGTGTGCTCCCCCCAGCCGGTGCTGTGGAGCCTGCAGGGAGGTGCAGTGGGGAGAAAGAAGAGACTTTTCAGTTCAGAGCTGCTGCTGCTCTTCATCCCCTCGCTGCTGCTCAGCCACGTGCTGACGCTGGGACTGGGGTGAGTTTCTGCCCTGTGCTGTCGAGTGGCCTTGGCCGGAACCGGCCCCTGGGGTGCAGGCAGGGCCAGCCCTGCGCTGCTTGGTGTCTGTGTGGTCTGAGGCTGTCCGAGGCCTCTGGCTGCCCCGACCCGGGGGGCTGTCCCCGTGGGAAGTGGAGGAACGCTCCCGGAGTCGGACTGCTCGTCCTTGGGTGCCCTCCTGCACCACTTCTCCCAGCAGCCATGGTCCTGTCCCCGTGCCGGTGCCTTACAGTCACTCTCTCCAATCCAGGATCTACATTGGGAAGCGGCTGGCGGCCTCCTCAGCAAACCCGCTGTGAAGAGCTGGGCTCGGCGAGAGACGGGTGGCTCCACCGCCCTGCTCCTCCGTTCTGCGTGTGGAGGGAGCCCAGGTGCCAGCGCAGCCCATCTGGTCCCAGACTTCGTGTTTGTGGCACAAGGCGCTGTCTCCCCTTGTCCCTTCTTTAGCCCCGGCCTGGGGAGCTGATCCCACCCTCCCACGTAGACAGGAGCCCACCGGCGGCTGCTCCCTGGTGCAGGCAGCTCCTGCCCTCCCCATCCCTTGGTTACGGGTCCAGGTTCCTCTTTAACACGAGACTGTAAATACGGCTCCTGAGCCTGCACCACCGCGTGCGAATAAACAGCCCTGTGCCAGCGCGGGAGGCAGAGCCGCGTGCCCGCGGTCGTTGCAGCCAGACCCGGCACAGCCCGGCCGGGGGACAGCGAGCGTGCTCCCCAGCAGCATCGGGTTCCCACAGGCTTTCCCTGCCGTGGGGCTGCAGGAGGGCAAGTCCCGGCTGTTCTGGGGTGCTGGGCACAGTGCTGGCCATGGAAAGGCCCCTGCTTGGGCTGTGTGTGGGCAGGGATAAGGGCTGGGGTGCGTGCGGGGTTTTCGGCCCCACTGCAGGTGCTCAGCCGATGCGTTAGTGCTTTATTGGCCGGCCGTGGCCGTGGCCTGCTGCAGCAGCGAGGCAGGGGCTGGAGCACGGCAGCAGCCTGGCACAGGCAGGGCTGCAAAGCCAGACACCGGCAGGAGAGCTGGCACTGCGCGAAGCACGGCGCTGCCCAGGCCCGCTCGCAGGCCGGGCTGGCTCCCGCACGGTCACCGTGCCTGGACAGAAGGGTTTGTCCTGGTGCTGCAGGATGGGGTGGGAAGAGCAGGAGGGGAGGGCAGAGCTCGGCACACGCCAGCGGGGAGCTTGCTTGTCACCGTGCACGTGGCGTGGTCCCCGGGCAGTTTGGGAGGATGGAGGAAAGTCCTCTTTGGCTCAGCGTGGTCATAGTGCTGTGCGGGTGGGAGCGCGGCAGGGCTCTGTGTGGGACAGGCGTCCTGGCGGGGCTGGTGCCTGACCGCTTCGCCTCGGCGGGCTGCAGAGCGCTGGGGCTGGGAAGCGTCTGGGGCCGGTGGGTCCCAGCCCTGCAGGGTGGCAGTAGCCAGACCTGACCAGACACAGGGTGGTGGTGCCCCGTGCCACCCTGGGTGCAGGGGGAGCCCTGTGGCTGCGTGGGTGCTTCTGGTGTGAATGCTGCGAGAGGCAGGCGAGGCGTGGTCCAGCAGGCACGGATCAAGCAGGGCCGTTTGTCCAGCAGCCAAGTGGGAGCGGGGCACCGCATCGCTGTGGGCAGGGGTGGCCGCGAGCAGAAGGTGCAGCTGCGGGTGGGCACCGGGTCAGAGCTGTGACAGGCGCTTGGACTTCGGTGGCGGAGGCGGTGGCAACTTCAGCCCTTTATTTCCGTCTGCTGTTGGCGACGTGGATACCTGCAAGCAAAGTGGGCAGTTACTGGGGGCGGGGGGCACCGGGGTTGGGGGGCACCAGGGCCAGGGGCCTGGGCCAGGCGCTACCTTCCCTCCGGTTGTGGCGTCGCTCTGCTCCAGGAACGTCTCGTACACTGTGGGGCTGATCTTGCGGGGCAGTGGCGGAGCCTTGCTGGCACTCTTCACGCGGCCACCGAAGCCGGTGGGAGACAGGGACAGCCCTGCGCAGGCAGGGGAGGTGAGCTGGGGGCATTGTCCAGCCTGGGGGGCCGTGGGGGCCCTGGGCTGCCAAGGCCAGCTCTCCCGCTGCGGGAGCAGGACTGCCCTGGGCGTGGCATGGGGCGCGAGCCCAACTGGGAGTGGGGCTGATCTCGGTACCGGGACCCAGCAGCATGAGGTCCGGGATTGACAACCCACAGGGAGTGTTGAGTGGGGGACACGCGAGCTGTGCGGGGTCTCCCTGCCTGCTCCTAGCTGCAGGACGTGCCCGCACCATTGCAGGGGTGGGGCGAGGGGGTGAGGGTGCCTGCGCTGGGGTGCTGCTACCTGCACTGCTGGGGTGGGGGCACGGCCCTGCTTGTGCACAGGAAGGCTGGATGCTGTTTGGGGCTGTGGGGTGAGGGAAGGTGCCCCCCGGGCCATGCCGGGGCGAGGGGGGGGGCCGCTGGGAAGGTGCCCCGAGCCGGAAGCCATGGAGGGGAGTACCTGCAGTGGCAGGCTGGGCGCCGGTGGGGTCTCGGCTTGGTGGGGGCTGTTTCCCGTCGGAGCTGCCCAGGCTGCTCTCGCTCATGTTGCGGGAGAGTCTCCGCTTCTCATCCTGGGGTGCAGAGGGGAGGCTCAGTGCCTCGGGGGGGGCCAGGCTGCATTGCAGCACCCACAGTCCCAGGAACGCAGGAGCCCCTGGCAGGGTGCGATGCTCCCCAGCACCCTGCCCGCAGCCCAAAGGCAGCCCCTGCCTGCAGCCCTGGGTCTCCAGCCTTGTGCCCCACCAGCCTCCGCTCCTGCCCTCCCTGCCCTCAGCCGGCTGCGCCCTGCAGCAGGGGCTGCCAGCAGCCCCCCAAGGGGTTCTGGCTGTGCTGAGGCCTGAGTGGGGCCCGGGGGAGTGGGGGAGGCACCAGGGCTGTGCTGAGCATCACCTTGGGCTCTGGCAGCTCCGAGATGGACTGGCGCACGTCCTGCCGCCGGTACCCAAAGAAGGTGCTGGAGCGGTTCTCCTTGCGCTCGTTCCTGCGGTCCTCACTCTCAGAGGTGCGAGGGACAGGCTTTGGGGTCAGGGTTGCCTCTGTGCTGTGGAGCAACTGTGGCTGGTGAGGGGTAGCAGGGGGCATGGGGAGCAGGGCTACAGGGGCCAGGAGTGGCCACCGTCAGCCAGGCACCAGCACCATCTCTGGCAGGGCTCAGCAGTGGATGCTTGGGGGGGACAAGCCAGCAAGACAAGCACGGGCAGCTCAGGTGACACCGTGGTGGCATGGCAGGATGGACCCCTGAGATGCATCTGGGCATAAAGGGACCAGTGGGGGGTGGGTGAGGGCAGTAAGAGGGAGTGGCTCGGGGCCAGTGCCCCCCACCACAGCATGTACCTGTCTCCAGCATGGCTCAGCCGGTCCCAGTCGGGTCCCCAGGCCATGGACCGCGGTCGTCCACTCCGCCGGTCCTCAAAGCACACCTGAGAGCACAGGGACCTGAGGGCCAGGGGCCACGAGAGTGCAGAGCACCCCCTCACCTGCTCCAGTTTTGTGCGGGTACCAGCCACCCTGCGCACTGCTGCCGCCCCAACCGGGGCAGGCAGGGACCCCAAGGTCCCCCATGCACTGTGCCCCTGTTGCTGCTGCAGCTGCGGCCCCATAGAGCTGTTCCCTGCTGCCCCAGACCAGCGTTGGCTCGTCCAGGGCTCTGCACCATCCATGCAGCCCTGGCTGTGCCCGCACCACCCTCACCGCCCTGGCACTCACCATCTCCCGCACGCCGTACTGGCTCTCCACCTTGGCCCGCAGCTGCACGAAGCACTGCTCCATGCGCTCGTGGAAGGGCCGCAGGTCCTCCGTCACCTTCCGCCCGTGGATCCGGATCCCCTCTGCCAGCAGCGGCGTCTGCAGAAGAGCGAGGACGGGTCTGCCTGGGCTCGCGGGGCTCCCCCAGGACGGGGACACCGGGTGCCCCAGGGCAGCAGTCCCCTCCAGCTGCCGGAGCGATGCTGCGGGCTGTACCTGCCAGGCAATCAGGTCCTTCAGCTTCTCGATGTTCCCCTCATCCTCAGGGTGCTCCTGCAGGTAGGACTCCCGGAAAAAGGCCTGCAACGACCCCCTCTCAGTCCCGCTGGTGGCTGGCTCGGCTCTGCACAGGCAGGGGATGGCGCGAAGCAGCCAGCCCGGAGAGTGCGCACGCCGGCCCTGGCGCAGCACCCACGTGTCCTCACCGTCTCGTACTTGGCAAAGCCACCCATGACAGCAGGGTCCACGATGCCGTTGAGCAGCATGGAGAGCGGGTTGACGGGCAGGCTGGGGTCGTTCTGGTGCCGGTTGATCTCACTCATGATTTTCTCATTGGTCTTCATCATGGTCTCGATGGCATTTTCCAGGGGGGAGATGATGGTCTGTGCCCGCGGATGGAGGGAAGGTGAGCAGCCGGCTGACCCCAAGAGCTGCACGGGCTGGCCGGCTGGTCTCTCCCCAGGCCCGGAGGTGGGCGGCCCCGAGGTTGCATGTTTCACCCCAGGAAGCCCCTCGGACTCCTGGCACCGGCTGCCTGGAGCCGAGCAGAGGGCTCACAGGGGGAGCACTGGAGTGCTGGTCCCTGGCTCCGCGGACAGGCTGCTGGCAGGGTTACTCCTGCAGCCCAGAGCAGCAGGGCAGGTGACGGACGTGTGACAGGGGCAGCTCAGTGGGCAGCTCATGGGAAATGTTGTCCTGGGGGGCAGCTGTGCAGCAGCAGCATGCAGGGCCCCAGCGCTGCGCAGACGCACGTGTGCCCACTTGTGCAGCCGTACCAGTGCCCTGCAGCACAGCTGACGCGCGAGAGCCCAGCTGGGGTTTTTCACCCCTTCCTGGCTGCAGCAGCTGAAACACCCTGGGCTTTGGCCAGGCACTTCGCTCCAACAGAGCCGTGAAGCCCACGTGCAGAGCTGAAACTCCTCCAGCGCCTCTGCTGCTCCCCGCATGCCGTCCCCTGCTTCCCACAGAGACATGCATCCCAGTGGGTGACCCACACAAACCAGTCGCTGGCACCAGCCCACAGAGGCTGCTGGCGCCCCGAGTGCTGGGGTGGGGGTCTCTGTGCCCAGTGTCAGCTCTTGGGGACACGGCCAGGGATGTGGCCAGGGACAGCATTCCCACGTGGCGCTGGCCCGAGGTCAGTCCTGGAGCCGGGGCAGCGGGGCCAAAGGTGATGTCAAAGGGGGGTGACCCCTCGCCGCTGGGCAGGGGTGGTAGCTGGGCTCTGTGCTCGCAGGGGGAAGGGGGCTGTTCTCGCACCCCACTCTGCGGGCAGAGGGTGCAGGTTGGAGCTGGGTCTGCTCTGCTGCGGGCGCTGTCCTGGGCCACGCACCCGAGGGACCACCATGGAGGCACAGGTGCAGACTGGGAGTCGCGAGGTTTGGGGGCTCGAGCGCTGGGTGGGCTGGATCAGGGCTGCACCGAGAGCAGAGACTGACGGGGCCTGGGGACCGAGGCAGGGGCTTGGCCAGGCAGCGGGTGGGACGCGCTCCCCGCACCTTGGCTTCAGCCACTCGCGCTTGGGAAGCCTGGAAGGCGCCGGGGCAGCGTGCCCACCTGCATCTGGGGCTTGTGGTGCTGTGCAGGGAAGGGATGCCCTGGGAGACCCCCACTCCCCCCCCACCCCCTCCTCACCGTGGTGGTGGAGGTCACCACAAACCAACGCAGGATGCCGGGCAGGGGGTAGGCTGTTACAAACGTCGTCCGCTCGATCCACATGTTCTGTGGGAAAGGCAGCAGTCATCCACCGCCCTCCTCCTCATCACCCTGGGACACCCCCGGCTGCCCCGTGGGGCGGGGGCTCTCACCTCCCCTTCCCATGGGCACAGGATCACCACCTTCCTCATCCCAGGGCTGGGGGAGCCCCCATCTCTCCTGTATCCCCCTCCCTCTGGACACCTGGCTCCTCACAGGGCCCCCCCAGCTCTCCCCATCCCTCCCAGCCAGGGGTCCCAGCAGCCCCCGCCAGCACTCACTGCAAATTCATTGTCTGGGTCCTTTGGGCCTTTCTTGAAGGGCCGCGAGTAGCTGAACTTCTGGACGTGGTTGGCTTTATAGAAACTGTGGGGCAGGGAAGGGGCAGAGGATGGGAGAGACCCCCTCTCGCGCCCCATCCCACGCGGAGCAGAGCGGGTGCACCACGCCGCGGCACTCACTTGGTGATCTGCTCCGGGATGCTCCGGTCCTTGAACCGGACCTTGGCTTCCTCCACCGGCTGCACAGTGAAACACTGGATATCTGCGGGAGTGAAGGACCACGGGCACGCACCGCGGGGGACAGGGGCTGGGGGGAGAGGGGCCCTGGGGCTGCGTGGGGAGGCACTGCGGGACCCGCGCGGGGGGCTATGGGACGGGGAACGACCCACCCTCATCCCTGTCCCCACGCTCGGAGGATACACTGGCCCAGGGAGCCGGTGATGTCCTGGCCAGGGGGAGACGTGCTCTTCAGCTTCTCGGCGTTGGGGAAGGGGCTCAGCAGCCGCATCTCAAAGTCCTCCCGGCGCTCGTACTCCTTGCCCCGGTAAATGAAGACCTTGTTCTGTGGGGGAGGAAGATGCCAGCCCGTCCCAGTGTGCTGCAGAGCGGGCCCTGGGAAGGTCACAGGGGTCTGGAGGAGCTGCTGAGGCTGTGGCTTTCCGCTTGTGGCCAAGATCCTGTTCCGACCCTTGCAAGTCCCCGTCTCAAAAGCAGCGTGCCCGAACAGCCTGGGCTCGCAGACCCCGCGCTGCACCCCACAGCGAGCCGGGGCCACGCTGTCTCCCCGCAGGTGCCGAGCCTGCGCCCTGCTCGCCCCATCCCTGGGGACACCCTTGTCCCAGGGACCCCGTGGTGCTGCCAGACCTCCTCCCACTCTCCCAGGTGGGGCTGGCCTGGCTGGAGCACTTGGCCCAGGGGACCTGGTTGTCACCCCCACCCCGGTGAGGAGCCCCATCCCTCGGGCGCAGGGACGCCGCCGGTGCTCAGCTCACGGGGTGGCACCCTGAGACGGTTGCGCCGTGAGGCTCAGCCTGGCGCAGCACTGGCTGCTGGCACGGTGCCGGCCCCGGACAGCCGCTTACCCGGAGGAAGGTGGGGAAGCCTTGCCCGTAGTAGCCCACAGCGAAGTAGTCCGGGCTGGGCCGCAGCACCTTCAGGATCTTCTCGTAGAACTTGGCTTCCCGCTGCTGCAGGGGAAGAGGGGCAGGAGCGGGGATGGGACGGGGCCCCGCTGTGGGACAGGAGCCCTGCGGACCCCTCAACCTCCCCATGGCTCATGGCGCCTGCTGGCAGCTGCCCTCCAGCCCCGCCGGGCACTCACCAGGATGTCACTCAGCATCTCGTAGTCAAAGACTTCGCTCTCGTACTGCTCTGCCAGCTCCTTGCAGATGTGGATGGCCTCTTCCCACATCTGCACGGGATGGAAGCAGGGCAGGGGCCCCAAGGTCTGAGGTCAGCTGGGGTGCAGGGGGAACTGGGGGCTTCCAGAGGAGACCAGCCCTGCCTGGGGGGGGCACCCGCATCCCTGCTCCCCAGCGAGGAGGGGAGGCGTCTCCCCGTGCCAGCTGGTGGTCCGGTTTGGCACTGGTGGGCTGCAGCGGGACATGGCTTCCTGCTGTCTCCAGCAACTGAGCCCCCTGCCCGGGCGAGCCCCTCTCCTGGGGTGTCCCAGCTGCCAGCCCCCAGCTGGGATGGGACGGGGTGGGATGGGGTGGGACAGGGGAATGACAGCAGGTGGCTGTGGGGTGAATCACCCAGCCCAGGCTCGCTGCAGGGCAGCTCCAGCCCCACCACAGCAATGGGGTGGGCAGGTGGGCTGCGCGGAGCCTGGGAGCTTGCAGCAGGAGGCAGCGGTGGATGGGAGCCTGGCTTGCCCTGGGACGCCCAGCTCCCGCCAGCCGGACGGGGCGACGGGGGCTGCCGGGGCGCGCAGCCGCGCTCACCTTGCCCTGGTCGAAGTAGTCGATGATCTGGTTGTACAGAGCCTCCTTCAGCTGGCGCTGGGTGTGCAGGCTGGGGCTGAGCAAGCCCTGCATGGGGGCTGCGTTTGCCTCGTCCGACCACTGTGCAGAAGCCGCGGCAGCCCGTCACGCCGAGCCCTTGGGCCCCGGCCAGGCGACCCCCGCAGCCCCCGCGCCCCACCTTGAGGAGCTGGGCGTGCAGCAGCAGGGTGTAGGCTCCCTCCGTGTAGTTCTCGTAGCTGATGTGCAGGTCCTTCAGCTTGTACAGGTACCTGGGAGCAAGGGTACCGTGTGCGGGGCGCGACAGCCAGTGCAGCCCGGGCTCTGGCCCACGCTCCTCCGCAGCGCAGCATCCCCTCTGCCCCGCGCCTCGGGCCACTCCGCCATCCCACGTGCCTGGGGCCGGGCAGCTCGGGGCCTGGGACCCCTCGTCCCGGGGCGATGCTGGTGTCCCTGAGGCCACGCTCACCTGATGTACATGGCCTGGCGGTCGATCTCCTTGTAGAAGTTCTGGGGAAGAGCAGACGAGGCCGTTTTGAGTGGCCCCAAGAGGGGGCACATGCCGCAGCCCCCCCACACTCCCACACCTTGCTGGGGGTCATGGTGCTGCTGAGACCATCCCCAGACAGCGAGTGGGCTGCCCTCAGCAGCGGGGAGCTGCACGGTGCCTCCCAGCAAGCCCCCCCAGGGGACACCGCGTCTGGCACCGAGCGCACCCCATCTCTGCTGTGCGGGGGCACCGCAGCCCCAGGGGGAGATACGGGGCCAAGCCCTGGGGGAGCGGGGGGCACGGGGCAAGTGCCCACCAGGAGGTTGACGGTGCAGCTCATGCTGTAGGTTTTGTTCTCGTCGTTCATAACAGCCCGGTAGTCGAGGAGCCGCTCCAGGAGCCCAGTCACCAGCGCGACGAAGTTCTCCCCAGGCTTGGCCAGCTCGGGGTGTCCCCGGCAGCAGCTCAGCAGGCTGGGCAGGAGAGGAGGCAGCAGGTCACGGCATGCCCAGCTCCGCAGCGCTGCCACCACCACCCCAGCTCTGCTCTCTCGAGGTGCCCGGAGCTGTGGGGGCCAGGTCCGCCAACAAGGGACAAAAAGCAACACCCGGGCTGCAGCAAGACAGAGCGAGCCCCGTGCCGACCGCGCCAGGTACATCAGGGACGGGGGAGAGACCCGGCAGCTCCAGCCACCCTGCACGCACATCTGTGACGGGCACCACGAGGCAAGAGTGAAGCCGGGGCAGGGCAGGGGCATTGCCCGAGGCAGGGGCATTGGGAGGGACAGGGGCATTGCCCGGGGCAGGCAGGGGCAGGCTGGCTGGGCAGCTGCAGTGCGCAAGGGGGACACGATGCTGCCCGTCCTCTCCTCAGGCCCAGCTCCCCCGCTCTGGGTCAGAGCCCAGCGTGAGGAGGAGCGCGATGGCCGAGATTCAGCTGGGGCAGGAGCCCGGCAGACAGCAAAGGGCTGTGCCCTGGGGAGAGGTGGCGGGGATGTCACTGCACACTCACATGCTCTCAAAAAGCTGCTTGTACTGCTCGTCCCCCCGGCCGCCCTCCACCTCGCTGTCCAGCTTGCGCAGGATCTCGTCCTCAAACTGCGGAGACGCATGCGAGGGGGTGCTGAGCTTGGCCCCCAGCTGCCGCAGCCCCTGGGACGCAGGGCTGCAGTGCTGGGGTGGGAGGGGCTGCAGGGCCTGGAGCCTGCTTGGGACCCCAAACAGCCCCCAGGCTCGGCTGCTGCTGCCCCTTCCCCCAGGGCTGCCCGGCACAGACAGGTCCCTGTCCCCCCTCCCAGGCCACCCTGCTCCCCAGTGTGGCTGAGTTCCCGCACTGCCCCGGCACAGGCAGGGCCCCATCCTGCTCTCTGGGTCTCAGCATGGGCAGGTCCCGGACTCACTCCCTAAGTCCCCGTCCCACTCCTACGCTGGCCTCGTCACCGTTCCCCCAGCAGCCTGGCCCCGGCTGACACCCAGGGTCTCCAGACAGTGCCCTGTGCCTCCTGAAGCCACAGCCTTCCCTGCCTGGAGCGGCAGGGCTGCGCCTGCCTGGGGTCCCCCATCTCCCAGAGGATGCTCAGCGTTCAGGTCCACGGGGTTTGTGCTCCAGCCGCAGCTGGTGGGCCCAAAAGCCTGGGGGATCCTGCATGTGCGCAGTGTGGGATGGGGGGTCTGGAGCAGGTATCTGATTACTGGTACCCCTTGCCTCCGCACTGGACCCCTCTGGGGTCTGCACATCCCAAACTCAGGGGACCTTGTCCCCCTGGCCAGGGGCACTGCCGTGGTTTGCTGCCGAGATGCAGAGCTTCTGTGCTGCAGCAGGATGGCATGGGGACATCCCCCGCAATGGCTCAGGTCCTCTGAACCCAGCCATGCCCACACCGCTCCTCCAACGCAGCTCTCCTGCGGCTCCTCGTGTCCTTGCCAGCTCCCCCATCCCTGTCCCTCGTCCCTCCCTCCTGCAGCCCCACATCCCAGGATGAGAGGCAGGGGGCTGAGCATCGCCTCCACCCACCCCGACAGGAACAGTGCAGCCCGGGTGAGGAGCAGGATGCGGCCACAGTGGCCTCCTGCCACGGCCCAGCCGCAGCCCTGGGCACTCACCCGGCTGAAGCTCTTGGTCAGCTGGTACTCGCAGAGCATCATGTCGAAGAAGATGGGGATGGTGGACTTGCGCAGCTCCAGCTCCGGCACGAGCGTCATCTCCAGGATGGGGCCCACCATGCCCGGGATGAACTCGATCTTGCGATTGCCTGGGGAGCGCAAGGGGGGCTGGGGACCCAGGCTTGTGCAGCCTGCTCCCCGGGCCAGCCCTCGCCTGGGCCCCACAGCTGGGAACGGGCAGCAGCACGTGGAGCAGGGGGAGAGCAGTGCCAGGAGATGTGCTCACCCGGGGTAAGCAGCTGCAGCGCAGCCGGGGAATCCTGGGGGCAGCCAACGCTGCATGGCCAGGACAGCACAGCAAACGCTTGGCTGAGGGACCGTCAGCTGGGGCCGTGCTGCTGCCCTGGAGCCCTTGCTGAGGTGCACATCCCACGGGCTCACATATTCCAGACTGCACATCCCGTGCCATCCCACAGGTCGCACAGCCCACACTGCACATCCCGTGCCATCCGACAGGTCGCACATCCCCCGGGCTCACATATCCCAGACTGCACATCCTGTGCCATCCCATAGGTTGCACATCCCACGGGCTCGCTCGTCCCCCAGGCTCGCATGCCTGCAGGCTCACACAGGCTCATGCACCCTGCTCACACCTGCAGGCTCCCGTGCCCCATACCGGCAGCATCCCACTCCCCTGCATCCATTTTGGGGACAGTGCTGACGCACACCAGCCTGCAGAGACTTGCCAAGCCCCCTCATGGCCGGCCACACCACGGCTCACCTAGGTTGTACCACATGTCCCGAATGGAAGCGCCGATCGTGGCTCTCATGTCCCCGTACCTGCCAGGACGGACGTCGGTTAGCATCGCTCCACAGCCTGGGGCGCAGCGTCCAGGCCAGGGGCCCAAGCACAGCCAGACCGGCTCATCCTGAAATGCCTGACCGCACCGCGTGCCAGAAGGCTGGGGCCGGAACCTGAAGCAGAGCTCAGCCCCGAGGTGCCGGGCTGGGGAGGCCAGCGAAGGCGAGAGTGACTCACTTGGCCAGGATGCTGTTGCGCTTGGCCTGGGAGAAGTTTTCCAGCTGCAGGGAGTCCTGGGTGAGGAAAGCCACGGCCAGGTGGAAGTAGTTGTTCCACAGCTGCGGTGAAAAAAAGGGGGCAAATGCCAGGCTCTGGGTCTGGGGGGCGGGCGGCACGGCGCCTCGCCCACAGCAGCAAGGGCTGGGCTGGGTCCCCTCCCGGCCCCCCGGCCCCGGCCGCGCCCACTTACCTGCAGCTCGAAGCTGCTGTCACTCAGGAACATTTCCGTCAAGGTTGTGGCGAAGTGGTTGATGGCGCGCAGGAACTCCCTGTGGGGCACGCGGCCGTGGGGCGCTGAGCGCAGGGCGCCCACGCTGCCCACCCACCCGCGGCAGCGTGAGCGGCAGTGGGGGAGAGCGGGGCTGGCCTCACAGGGTGCCCGTGCCCACCCCCATGCTCTGTCCCGTCCTTTCTGCCTGCAGCAGTGCGGCTGGACGCTGTGCGGGGGCACCGGTCCTGCGTGCCCCATGTCCCCGCCCTGCGCAGACCCCCAGGGTGGGAGGGGTGGGGTGTCTGGCGTCAGCTTCCCACCCCCTTGGGAGCCCCCCAAGCACACAGATGGGGCTGCAGGGAGCAGCTCTGCCACCCAGCTCCCAGACGGGGCCAGCCTGTCCAGGACAGAGCGGGGAGCGTCAGGAGCTGCCCTGAGCCAGCCCGAGCACGGACTCAGAGCTGCTCCAGGAGGATTTGGAGGGGGGTAAGCTAGCCCTCAGCCGCCCAGCACAGCCACGCTGCAGCGCCTGCGAGCCCTCTGCCCCGGCCCCAGCACCCCCGGTTCTCACATCTGGCCCCAATGGCTGCCCCCGAGTCCCCGCCAGCCTGGCGGTCCTCACCGGTTCTGCACCATGTTCATCACCATCCAGTCGGAGGGGTACACCGTCTTGCCAATCAGGTCCTTGAAGAGGATGAAGGTCTCCATGAGGAAGTCCTGCCGGGGAGGAGATGTCAGGGGTGATGCTGTGCTGAGCACCAGGGCTGGGAGAAACCCTTGCCACCCGACAGCGAAAGCTTCAGCTCTGTGGAGCGGGGACGCGGGCTGTGCTGGGGGACAGGGCCCAGGTGCAGGCAGGGCACTGGGACTCGCAGAGATGCCCCTGCCGAGATGCTGAGGGGAGAGGCAGGGAGGTACCAGTGATGGAGGACCCACGTCCCACGGCGCGGGGCAGCACTCACCATCAGCTCGGGACGGGACGGGAACGCCTTGATGTAGGAGCTGTAGTGGTCCTTGTCCATCTGGCTCAGGATGGCGGCCATGCAGGCCACGTAGTGACTCTGGGGGAGAGGGGCTGCTCAGGACTGCCAAGGCCCCGCGGCCGGCACTGTGGGGTGCGCTGGGGACGAGGGGGGCCCCGTGCACCCAGCGCTGCGGGATGCGCTGGGGCCCCGTGCGCCTGCCCGTGCTCCTCCAGCCAGTCTGTACCCCGCAGCCCCTCGCCCTCCGCCTGCTGCGATCCCCTCCTCCCCGGCTCGCCAGACCCCTCTTCCTGCCCCTCTCGGTGGGCTCCCAGCCAGCCCTTCCTCCCCTGGTCCTGCGCATCCCTCTCCGGGCGTGGGACAGCTCTGACACCTGCTGCGGCGCTGGGCAGGACGCAGACGTGACTATATAGCATATCTGCTGCAGCATACAGCTGCCATTTTTAAGGTCATTTAAGGCAATAGGTAGATGCAAGTGCATTTTGAAAACGGTGAGCAGCTTCCCTCTGGAGGCCAATGTGTCTAGACTGCCTCTAGCAAAGGGCCCCACACGGAGCCGCTAACTCCACTCCTGTTCCGGGTGCTCACAGCCTCGCCGTTGCCGTAAGACACGCAGCGCGGCAGTGGTGCAGGGCAGCCGGGATGCAGGACTCCACACCGGGAGAAGGGCTGTGCCTGATCTCCGAATTGTGCTCAGCTGATATGAGGTGGCAGGGGCAACACCTGCCTCCTGCTCACCACTGTGTTTCATCTTCCCTTTAGCTAATTAGTGCAACGTTTTATTGATGATACTTCTAACACAGATGAACCTGCAATAGATTTGCTCTGGGGACAAAGCTATGGAAAACTCCCCGGGGCACGATCAGCTACCGCAGCCCCAGAGCCAGCGGGGTCAGGGCTCGGGTCAGTGGACAGGGCTGTTGCTCAGTTGCCAGGATCCTGTCCAGCTCTGCCCATTCAGCTCTGCTCGGTCAGAGCCCAGAGACGCTTTAAAGCATTATTTCCCTGAGGGACAGCTGCTGCCGGGCAGAAGGGACAGTCTCCAGTCAGGCAGTTTGCAAGGGGACACCACCACAGCTGCACCTGGGTCAGTGCAAAGCAGCTCCAAGCCGCAGTGTGACGTTCAGGAGTCTGTATCCTGGGAGCAGCCCCGCACCCAACATCACCCGGGATGCACAGCCCCGGTCCAGCCCCCAGAGCCCAGCAGCAGAGTCGGCATGGGAAAAGCCGGCTTTTCTCAGCATCAATCACCGTCACAAGGGTGCTGTCACCCTGCACACCACCACACGAGCCGCATGCACCAGGGAACACAAACAAACCAAGCACCCTCGGAAGCACCGTAGTATGCCGCGGACAGGCAGAGCCCAGTGCTGGCCAGGTCACTCCAGCATGGTGGGAAGCCCGGCACCGCCACGGTGAGGGAGGGCGAACTGTGCCCCACGGCCGATCCCAGGCCTTTTAGCATCAAAGTGAAGCCACAGCCCTGAGGCTTCATGCTGAACACCGGCACGCAGCAGGGCCAGCAGCACCCGCATGCAGGGAGGCCGCACTGGCCGGCAGCGATCCTGCAGATGCCCAGGTCGTGGCTGGCCACGGCTGCCTGCACGACTCAGCGAGCACAACTTGCCCGCAAAGCTGGGGGCGAGTCCCTCCCGACTCCGCAGCACAGCCTGCTCCCAGGGCTCGGCTCCGGGGCAGGGGATGCCCTGCTTGCAAGGCAGCAAGCACCAAGCGCTGGCGAAGTGGGGAAAGAGCTACGAATCTGCCTATGTTCCGTGAGCACCCGTGTGCGTGATGGCACAGAACCCCGGTCTCAGGAGAGCCCCTGTGGTGGGTGCTGGGGTCGCCTTCCACGCTGGCAGAACCCAGCTGTGCAGCCACGCTGCTCACCGGGGCTGAGCAGGAGCCGCCGAGATTCTGGGGGGCCACTTCTCATGGCCCAGCCCGGGGTGGGCATCACCCACCATCACCGCAGAGAGAAGTGCTGTGTGACAAGCACAGCCCCGCGGGGAGCGTGGGGCAAGGCAGGAAGGCCATGGGATGAAACTTTGCGGCGAGCCAGTCTGTTCAGGGATTTGATGAGATTAGTTCAGTCGTGTGGAAACAGCTGCTCTGGCGGCTGCTGGAGGGAGGTTCAGGTGAGCTCCCTGCACTGCCAGCCACACCGCCGTCGAGGGAAACCGCGCATACATCCCAATGGCACAGGCCACACCGACGGGCACTGCCACACGTATGGATGTGGCTTGTTCCATGGGTGGCACGCGTGTGGGGAACTGGCCCAGGAGTAGCCCGGCACGGCACACGGCCCACAAACTGACTGGATGCTCACAGACACCAATGGCGCCCGACAGCGTCCAACCCGAGCCACAGTCCCATCACCCCGCACCTCCCGCAGCCGCCGCACCAGCCCCACGGCAAAGCGCGGCTTCCTCCGCTGCCCGCGGCTGCCCCGCCTGCCGCCGCACCCCGGCCCCGCCGCTGCTCCTGGGCTGGGGGGGCCGGGATGGCGGGGCATGGCAGGGGATGGGCCCCACGACGTGCCCGGCCCCGAGCACCGGACCGGACACGGCTCCTGCACGCCCGCCCCGCGCCGGGCGCTGCCCAGAGCCTCGGTAGCTCCAGTCCTGGTGTCGGTCTCGGTCTCTGCCTCCGCCCGGGCCCGGGCCCCGGCTCGGTCCGGCTCTGCCCTTCCCGGGGCCCGCGGGGCCGCAGCTGGAGCGCGGGATGGGGGACGCGGGGCCCCGGGAGCGCCGTCACTGACTGGGAGGCTGCGGGTACCAGGGCCCCGGGGCACCGTGCGGGCACCCCGCGCCCCGCCGCTCCGGCTCCGCCCCGGCCCCGCCCCCGCCGGCTCCGCCCCGGTACCGGCGAGCTCGCGCGGCTCCGCCCCACCGTGCCCCGCGCCCGCCGCTGCTCGACCCACGCCGCCGCCGAGCACCAGGTACCGGGCGGGCTAGGGAGCGGGGCCCCGACCGGCGGGGCAGGGTGGGGCGGCGGCCGGGCCGGGCCGGGCTCTGCGGGCATCGGCCCTGCTGCGCCGGGAGCGCCGAGGCCGGGACCCGGGCGGGGCGGGGGGACCCGGGGGCGCGGGGCGAGGCGGGGACCCCGCGGCCGGGAGCCGCGGAGCCCCGAAACCGGGACCCCGGGGACGCCGGGAGCGGTACGGGCGCCCGCGGCCGGGAGCCGGGTGGGGCGGGCGTGGGGAGGGGGTCCGCGATGCCCCTTCCTCCGGGCCGCCGGTGCGCGGTGCCCAGCCCCAAGCGGCCTCGGCCGCCCCCGCGCCCCGCGATGTCGGGGGTCGCAGCGCTCCCCGGGTCCTCGCCTGCCCGGCCCCGCCGCCGAGCGGGAGCTGCCCGGGGAAGTGCGGGAGGCACGGCGCCGCTGGCTCCCCGCACCCGTGTGGCTGGTGGCACTCCGCACCCCGCACTTGGCACCCCGCGCCGAGCGAGCCGCTGGCTGCCGTGGCAGGGGGCTCTGGGGGACACAGCCATGTTGGGGGCGGTGGCGGGCAGCCGAGGGAGGTAAGAGGGGCCGAAGCCCCCGCGGTGCCACCCTGGCCCGTGGCACCTCTGCTCGCCGAGCAGCTCGGTGCGGGAGCTGCGCCCCGGGAGCAGCCTGCCTTGCTCAGCCCGGCTGGCTGCCACTCTGCTCCCCCTCGTCGGGAGACGCGTCCATCAGCCAGGGCTGTGCCTGCCTGACACACGCACACGCGTGATCCCAGGGATGTCACTTTCTGTACCGCATGCCGCGCTGACGCGGGCCGAGGGTACGGCTGCTGGCGCTGGAGGCATTCAGCCCACGTTGCTCCCAGCAGTTCCCAGCGCCGTGCTCTGCGTTCAAGGCCTTTGTGTTGCCGGTGGGGCTTTGGCAGGCGCTGAGGCGGGAGTGGAGCTGGGTGCAGCCTTGGATGCTCCCCGTGAAATAGGAAGGCGCAGCTTTCAGGGCTGCTCCAGCCCCGTCCTCCCCGCGGGAGCTCGCACAAAACCCAGTTACAGCCGCGGCTCCTCAGAGAAGCGCGGGGGGAGCCCGGAGGTCTCCATGGAGCCGTTTTTCCGTTCAGAGCACGAGGTGGACACGTATGAGTAATCGCCGGGACCTGGGCTTAGCCAGCGTGTGCCCGCACGGGGACGGCGAGTGTCAGCCGGGCTGCCTGCCTGCTGTCGGAGCCACTCAGCACTCCTCGCCGGCTTGCAGCTCCCGGTGCCCTCGTCACCTCCCGGGGGCATGGGAGTGAGCCCCTTGGGACAGTCATGGCGGCAGGGGACGCTGGGACCGGCCGGCTGCGCTCCCTCCCTGCTGGTGCTGCCCGAGCAGAGCTGGGCCAAGGCCAGAACCCGCTGTCCTTTCCCAGCGCGTTTCCTCTCTGTGGGAAGCGTTCCGTCCTTCCAGTGCACGTGGAGGAGTGGAGTGGATTTAAATGTGGAAGCTCCTTTAGACGGAGGTTATCTTCTTTATGAATTATAATTATTATAATTATTTAATAGTATGGTAGCATCCAGAGGCCACAAATAATTAGTGGGTCTATTCCCTTTTATAGTAACAACAGTATTTCAGTCCTAACTGCTGCTTCTGGACAGGGTCTCTCTCGTATTTTGGAGATGGTTGGTATCATCCTGGCTGTTCAGTGGGTGGGGAAACCGAGGCACGCGGCAAAGACAGACACTTGCTAATTCCTAAATTCCCTGGGTAGCCAGTGTTGTCTAAAGCGCATAAAGCTAAAGGGGGGCTGGCTGCTAGATGGCATTGGAAATCCACTTAAAGGCAGGAATTTGTATTCTGAAACGCTGTTCTCCCTGTCAGTGCTGGGAGGCTGCAGCCGCAGAGGCCTCCGTGCTGGCTGCCAGGACCGCGGCCGGTGAGCACCGGCAGGATGAGGGGGCTGCTCGACGGGGGCGGACGAGGCTAGCCGGGGGGGCACGGCCGGTGCCCCCCGGGGCCCAGCCCCCAGGAGTCCAGACTGGCACATGCAGGGTCGACTGGGACGCTGCGGTCGCCTCTGTGAACTGCTGGGCGGCGGAGCCCTTCCAGCTTTTTCCAGAAGTGTGCTTTGTGGACAGCTTGTGGCTTTCTAATAAGATTTCTGGCGTGCGAAGAAGCACACAGAGTCCCAGTCTGTCAGGGCTCCCCAGCCCGGCCAGCTGCTCCACTGGCTGGTTTGGCTCCAGAGGGGTGCCCGAGCACCCTTCTCCGAGCGGTGAGGTGTTCCTCCCCAGGACGGCACAGAGCTGCAGCAGGCCCTGTGATGAGCTGCATCTCCCGTGGCTGGAAGTCTTTGGGCCGTGTCCTACTTCCCTTGTCCTGTCATTACCGCAGGAACAACTTGCAGCGGCGGTGCCGGCAGAGCCCGCATGCTCCGGTGCTGGGCACCAGCCGAACTCTCCCGCCGCATCTCTGCGCCAGGTGTTCTCCTGCACCTGTGCAGCCGCACAGCGTCTCTGGAGCTCGGAGGAAGGTGATATTGCCCACGCCGCGTTCGCTGGGAAGGAAGCAGCCAAGCAGGGCGTTCTCTTCCTCCCGCGGCGGTCTCTTCCAGGAAAGGTGCTGAACCGCAGTGCCCAGCAGCAGCTGCAGGCTGCAAGGACGCTCGCCTGCTCTTCCGCAGAGGCGGCTGAGGGAAGACAGGACAGGAAACAAACTCCTCCTGGCTTCATCCCGCTCCATACAGGCTGTGTTCCCGTGTTCCCCTGCGCAGGTCGCCCAATTCGCCTTGTCTCATTTAAATGGTGATAGCGGTGCTCCTCTGCCTGGCAGAGAGAGGTGGGGAAGCAAGAGGGGAGCAGCGAGAACAGAGACACTACTGTCATCACAGCCATATTAGCATCCATGGGAGACAGAGAAATAATTTGGCTTCTGCAGGCTTCTGAAGGCTTTGCACTTCACCGATTCTCCTGACCACGTAAAGTCTCCATCTGACAGCACCAGCGTATCTGCAGCTGAGAGAAGAGCGACGGCAGTGAGAGTCGGTGACCTCTGCGTGTCGGGAGGAGGGTGCTGCTGCTGCTTCCCTAATTGATGCAATCCTTTCCATGGGGCGTTAGCCGTGGCACGGGCAGTGAGGGCGGCCGGGAGCCTCGGGCAGCTCTGGAGAGGTGCCCACAGGGTGCCCGGGGTGCTGGTGCTGCGGGGAGGCGGGTGGCGGGGGCTCTCTGCTCCAGCTGGGCCATGAGAGCCTGCTCCTGGGCCCTGTGGCTGGGAGAGTGACTAATTTTCCCGCAGAGCCCTTCAGCCAGTGACCTAAATAGAGATGCGTGCTGATCCCTGGGCTCCTGCGAGCGGCTGCTCGCACCCGGCCCTGGCTGACACCTGTGTGTCAGCGACGCTCCCCAGAGACCCCGGCGATGCTCGCTGGGGGTGCTGGGGGTCCTGCAGAGCACGAGGCACCCAGGGCACTGCCCTGGCTGCAGGGGACCACACCTGCTGTCCTCAGCCGGGCCAGCACGGGTGTCTCTGGTGGAGCCCGGAGTGTTTGAGCAGAGCCTAAGGCTTTGCCCTGAATGCTGCCGGAGGGAGGAGGTGAAGCACTGGCGGTGTGAAGGGAGGCTGCGAGGATCACCAGGGGCGTGGGGAGCTGGCAGAGCTGGATTTGCTGAGCGCTGCAAAGCGTGGCCGGAGAAAGAGCATGTGTCCTCGCTGTGAGCGCACGAGGGCCCGACACTGAGAGGGGAGAAGAGCTGCTCAAGCGGAAGCACTGTATTGGCACAAGCACAGTCGAACATAAAGTGACCGTGATTAAGTGCCTGCAGGAAATTAGAAGGTCTGCGAGCCTCCGAGCAGCCGGCTCTGGAAGAGCCTCCAAGAGAACCACGAGGGTAGGGCATGAACTGGCTTTGCGGTGGAGCTTCCTCAGCAAGGAACCGGATTTTGGGTTTGCAGGCTGCCCAAGGAGATGCTCTTCATCCTTTATCCTCAGGTCCTACAGATGCTCTGATCCGAGTACAAACGTGCTGAGTCCTCTTGGAGCCAAAGTGGGATTAGGCTCTGCTGCTGAGTGATGTGTCGTGAACCTGGCTCCTGCCCGCTCCTCCACTGAGACCAAATGCCTCGTCCTCTGGAGCCGCCCGCTCAGCACCAAGCAGCACCTCTTTCCTTTCCAGAGATTAGGAAAAGCAAAGGTTTTGTCCCAAGAGAAGCCGTTGTACCCAGTGAGTGGAGCTGGGTAATTAGCTGTTCTCTTCTGCAGTTCTAGAAGAATATGACTTCCTCTCTCATAAATCTAATCTCCTGGCTTCCTGTGTCCCGAGGAGAAGATTTATGTGTCTGCTCTGGTTTTCCCTCTGCCACAGACATTACCAGGAGGATGAAGTGGAGGATGGGTGGAGAAAGGGCCAAGGCTGGCTGGGGGCGGGTAGGGTTGTTCACGGGTGTAGGGGGCAGCTGGACCCTCCGTCGGTGCCTGCAGCCCTGCTGTTCGATGGCCGGGGCTGGGGTCTGCCCAGCAGCCTCCTCGGTCCTGGGCTGGTCTTTCCCACAGGACACAGACATCCCTCGAGTCCGGAGGAGGAGCCGAGCCAGGCCTTGCTGCCTGGAGGAGGAGGAGGCGGCATCTGGAGGCTTTCCCTCTGCTCTGCAGTATTTTTGGTGGGTGCAGGTACCTTTCCGGACAGGACGGTGTGAAACAGGGCTCTGTTCCTCTGAGCTCAACCCTGCTGCCTATGAGAGATGAGTGTCAAGATATAAAACTTCCCTCTCAGAGGAGAATCCGCCATCAATCGGTACCGGCCAAGGAGGAGCCCCCCAGGCGTGGGGCCGTTGGCTCTCCTCGGGGAGATTCTCCAGCTCTTTAGGGGCTGAGGCAGGAGCCGGCAGCGCAGGCAAAGCACAGACCAGTGATGGGGACCAGGGTCTGGATCCCGCCATCCAAAGTGGCACAGCAGGTTCCTGGATCCGAAGGGCTCCGGGCTGGGGATGGCCACCGGGCTGATGTGCGATTGAGAGCGCCAGCACTGCTCACAAATCCCCATCATCCTGAGCAGTGTCTGATGTTTGTGGGGAGTGAGGACAGTCTGAGGACTGGGTGGGAGTCAGCACCTGAAGTTCAGTGGTGTCCACAGCCAGGTCTTAGGGTCCCTGACGCTTCCTTGGCTCTGGGGCTCTGTCAGCGGAGGAGACGTCATTCCCAACTGTGCTGAATGTCCAGCTGAGCCAGGGAGCCCACCGCTAAAGTACTCGTGTCATCTATTGCATTATAGCAGCGTCATCTAGTTTTATCCATACATCATCCGGTGTGACCTGCTGTCTCACCTTGTTCCTGCGCTTGTGATTCCCGTACCAACTAGAGGAGAAAAACACTCAGACCTTAAAAAATTGCCAAGACAGTGGATCCAGGACCGTGCAAATCCTTTCCAAGATGCTCTAGCGCAGGCTGGCCTCACTTTTTAAGGAAGTAACTCCTCTGGCTGCACTGACCCCCGGTTTTCAGCCGCTGCGTTTGCTGCGCTTTGCCTGCTGGGCTGGAGAGGAGCCTGAGGCTCCCGTGCAGAGACCGCTCCTGCTCAGCATCTGCTCCGTGCTCCTCTTACGGCTCCGCATTTGTCTTTTTCCTTCCTTGCCCTTCTCTCAGCCTTGGTGTAATCCGCACATTTCCTCAGTGCCGAGTTTTTTCCAGTGAGGTCCATGAGAGCCAGTGCCCGCACAGGCCCTGGCTGCTGCTCCGCAGGACCGGGCAGAAGCACGGCTAATTGACGATGATCACCGGATGATTATGTCCTGAGACGTGCTGGTTAGCCAGTTTTTGATCCATTTAATGTGTGCAACATCACTTTCATATTATTCTGCTTTCTTCGTCAAAATGTCAGATGCCTCACAGAAATCCAAGTCTGCTCCATCGAGGCTTTTACCTTCACCGTCCAAACTTGGAACCTCATCAAAACAGACAGCAAATGGGTTGATGAGCTGTGCTCTCTGTGGCCCTGTGGTGACTGGCACGGCTGGTACATGCTGCCATCCTTCAGCTGTTACTGGTCAAGCTCCCAGCCCGTTCCCTCGCCACTGCTCCCGGCCGGCCTCGGCTGGCGGTTGCGTGCGGTGGCTGTGCCAGCCCACCCATGCCCCCTGGCCTCCCCCTGCGCCAGGGCTCTGCTGCTGCCCTGTCCCAGGCACGGGTTCTCCTGAGGCCGCTCTCCGCCGATGCGCCCCAAGGAGGACCCTGGTGTCCCCTGTCCCGCAGCAGAGCTCAGCATGGCACACAAGAGCAGAGCGGTGAGCTCGGGGCGTCACGCAGCCCCCTCCCCAGCCGAGCGCTGGCGGGCAGGCAGGAGCCCGCGGGCAGGGCTCCCTGCCCCTGCGCGCTGCAGGGATCTGCTGAGGGCTGCCTGCACAGAGTGAGCGCTACCCACCACGCCACAGCTGGGACAAACAGCTGTCCTTCCGACAGCCCTCGGCCCCGCAGGACTGGCCGGGGCCCTGGGTACCTTGTTTGGGTCGGGTGGCATTAGACGTCCCCGCTCCTGCTCCTCCAGTCTGACCAGCCCAGGGCCCCGTACTGGGGTGCCCGCAGGGGAGCTGGTGGGGCACAGGAAGGCGAGTGGGGAGCCTGGCTGCGTGCCAGACATGTGGTGCCCAGGCTGGGGTAGCCAAACGCGGGGAGGGTGGGTCAGCGCGTGGCCCTAGAGGGCTGAGTGCCATTTCCCAGTAAAGATGCTTGAGGACAGCAACTGGAAAACACTGGTGCGGCCGGGTGCTGGGTGCCTCTGCTTCCTGCCTCCTTCCTGGAGGCCCTTTCTGTGCATCCAAAGCATCCCTGGAGCCACACTTCCAGACGGATCCGTCGGCAGAGTGGTTTCCTCGGATTCAACTATGGTACAGGGAGCCCATCAGATACCGCAGCTGCTGGGCTGCGCAGTCCCCATTCCGCCCCACAGCAGGACTCGCTACCAGCACGTGACGATGCCAGCACGCTGCAAAGAGCGCCCGAACATGGCGCTAAATCTAACCGTACCGTAAAGCGTACGCCGAGAGACGAGGGGGAGGGTCCTAGCTTTTGGTATTTGACATCCTCAGAGCAGTTCCTAACTGGAGTTAGTGCATGTATAATTTATAGACATTTCTTTGTCCTTGTGCCTTGTCTCTGATCTCTCCAGCGGCGCGGTTCGGGAGGCAGAGGGTGCCTCGGTGGAGGCTGCACTGACTGACAGCACAGCGTTTGCTGCGTAGGCAGTGGAACGGCCTCGTCTCACTCTGCCGTCGGCCATGGTTCAGCAAGGTCCCGCTGCAGACTGGCGGGGGGCTGCCGGAAGCGCTCCTGCCCCGCACGGGGCTGTTGGAGTCATTCCTGGCACCCTCTGCCCCGTGCCCGTTAGCACGCTCCGTTAGCACAGGCTGCCCTCCGGGAGCGCCCAGCCCGGCCACGCTGGTCCCAAGCACGGAAACCTGTCAGCCAGCCCCCCTGTGCCGCTCGACGTGTCACCTCCCTGGCACAGACGCAGCCAGCGATGCTGAAGCAGGACCTGGGCTGGGGGCGCTGAGCTCTGGGCATCAGCCATGGCTGCAACACGAGGGGGGCGAGCTGACCCCGCGGCTGCAGCCAGGCCTCGGGCAGGGGCTTGCCCCGTGGCCTTTCGCCATCCCGGTGGGCTCTGCCCTGTCCTGGGTGGGTGCTGGCAGGCGTGAACGCGGGGCTGCTCCTCACGGACTCGCGCGCAGCCTGGGGCAAGCGCGGGGCGCGGGGGCAAGCGGTGCTGGCTCCGTCTCCAAGCCAGCTCTCTCCTCCGCCTGTTGCTGTCCATACTAACGAGGTGCCCCATCCCTCCGCTGTGTCTCCATCGCGTCCTGCCTCACAAACATCTCCCGGTGTCTGGGCATGGCTCCAAGCTCGGGAAGAAAAGCGCCGGGCGGCTGGGTGGTGTGTGGAGCAGCATCCCGACTAACGCCGTGTGGGGGGCGCGGAGGTGCTGGCCTGCAGAGCCCCCTGCTCCACGGGGCCAGTGGCTTGCATCCGGCCTGGGGAAGCACAGGGCACCGAGGTACTCAGTATGCGGGAAGTTTGCTTGTTCCTGGTGCAGGGTGACTCCAGGCCGCTGTGCTGAGTCAGCTGTTTCATTACAGTGGGTGCAGGGCAAGACAGCGAGGGGTCCCGGGGGGCTGGTGCCGGGCGTCCATCTGCAGCGAGGGCCAGGAGGGCTATGGAGCAAGCGAGGCTCCCGTCTCGGTGGGCCAAAGAGGGTGCAGGAGCGCCGGGGGAGCAGTGGGCTGTAGTCTGGGACGGGGGCCACTGGCACCAGGCACGACGCTGCCAGATGTGGGACACAGCGTGGTGCAAGGACGTGAGCCCAGGGCGTGAGGGAGGCCACGGTGATCCGCTCCTCACCCACGCCGCAGATGCTTCTGGGTGTTGTCAGACCTCGAATGCGGGGGCACAGAGCTGCCAGGCAAAGCAGCACTGCTGCCCACTGGAGCTGGCGCCTCCATCTCTCCCACCCTGTCCCTGGCGCTGCTTCCCAAAATGAGTCGTCAGCCTCCTCCGCTCCCAGGGGCATCCTGGGCAGGGCCCCCTGTGCGCCCAGCCAGCGTGATGAGCTGGGGCAGCAGCCAGTGACCAGGGTGGGCAGAGCAAGGTGGGCATGGAGCGGGACATGGCCGGGACGGGGCTGTGGGGGGAGGTTTGCCGTGCCTGTGCAGGGAGGAGGCACCCTGCACAGCCGCACTGAGGGTGGCAGGGATGGGGACACGGCGGGTGTGATCCCCTGTGCCCGGGGGCAGCCCCCAGCTCCTGCCCCTCGGCCACCTGGCAGGCACTGGGGATCTCAGGGACACGTCCTCGGGCATGAGCTGTGCCCTCGGTCCTGCAGCCGGGTCCTGGCTGTGGTTTGGCGAGCAGGAGCTGTGCCGCATGCCTGCACGCGAGGCAGGGTGCACAGAGATCTGCGGTCAATGCGGGCGGGCAGGCAGGCCGCGCGGGGCCGCGCGATGGCGGAAGGTACGATGCCCCAGGGAAACTTTGTGCTCTGGAGGCAGCCCCACTGCAGCCTCCCGGAGCCGCAGCCCTGCGGCAGGGCCCGGGTGAGAGCTGGGGGGACACCAGCCACCACCCTTCTCTGCGGCGAGGGGCTGGGAGCAAACCCCCGGTCTCACCGCAGTCACTGTCGCAGCTGTGATGCCCGTTCTCCCTCTCGGCTGGTTCTCGCGCACCTGAGGCGGCTCAGGGTCCCCGAGCCACAGTCTCGACCCCCACCCACGGAGCTGGACCCCCCCGCAGCCCAGCCAGCCCTGCCGCAGCTCTGCTGCGTGCCACGTACGGGATGGGGGCTGTGCCCAGTCTGGCCCTGCCCCACCACCACAGGTCCCCTGCCCACTCCAGCCATACCCCACGCAGGCTGGGCGCCCCACACCGTGTCCAGCCCCACGCAGAGCCGGTACCCCACGTCCGTCCATCCCACGCAGCAGCCCCCCCGTGCCCGCACGCAGCAGCCCCCCGTGCCTGCCCTCCGCTGCCAGCGCCCCGCGAACACGAGGCACCAGCCCCAGCGAGGCAGAGCTATTTTTAACAGCCGCTTCTGCTTGATTTGAGCTGTGAACTTGTGCCGTGTTTATGCTAAAGGGGTTTCTTTTTTTCCGTCTCCCTTTGTGCTGAAGAGGCAGCGCCGGAGATCAAAGCTTGTCTCTTCGCGTTTTGTGATGACGGGGCTGGGAGGGGGCGCGCAGCGGCGGGCAGAGGCCAGCGGCTCCGCGGGGCAGCGCGGGGGGCGCCCCCGTCCTCGGGGGGCTGCAGCGGCGGGGCCGGGGCTCACCCACCTCTCTCTGTCCCCACAGGTCCGGGACCCCGGGAGCCATGGGCAGGGACGGCCGGCAGCGGGCAGCCCCCCGCGGGCAGCACTGAGCCGGGGCGGACGCCGGCGGGACCATGGGCTGCCGGCACCGTCGGGTCGGCAGGGCGGTGGGCAGGGCTGTCGGGGCGGCGTGCCGGGGGCTGTAGGGCCGGCCGGTGGGCAGCATGCCCAGCAGCCCCCCGCCCGCATCCCGCGCAGCATCCCCTCTCCGCGGCCGCACGGGATGAGGCCGCCCGCCGCCCCGGGCAGCTCCGGGGACGGGTGCAGCCCAGGGCTCCGGCCGCCCGTTCTCGGCCCCCCGCGCC
>JAAGAY010001080.1:0-16106 GCA_011801015.1 Ardeotis arabs | reverse complement strand
CTGGAGCCCCCAACATAAGAAGGACATGGACCAGTTGGAGAAGGCCCAGAGGAGGGCCACAAAGATGATCAGAGGGCTGGAGCACCTCTCCTATGAGGACAGGCTGAGAGAGCTGGGGCTGTTCAGCCTGGAGAAGAGGAGGCTCCAGGGAGACCTTAAAGCAGTCTTCCAGTACCTCAAGGGGCCCTACAAGAAAGATGGGGAGAGGCTGTTCAGTAGGGCCTGTTGTGATAGGACGAGGGGTAATTGTTTTAAAATACAGGGAGGTAGATTTAGAGTGGATATTAGGAAAAAAATTTTTACAATGCGAGTTGTAGATCACTGGAACAGTTTGCCCAGAGAGGTGGTGGATGCCCCATCCCTGGAAACATTCAAGGCCAGGTTGGATGAGGCTCTGAGCAACCTGATCTAGTGGGGGATGTCCCTGCTCCTTGCAGGGGGTTTGGACTAGATGACCTTTGAAGGTCCCTTTCAACTCTAACCATTCTATGATTCTATGAACTGCCATACCCTGTTAAGTCCTCATTAGATCATGTTGGGACTGCTGTAATTTCCTCCATTTCATTGTTATACTAAACAATTGCAACTCTTTGACTTAAATGGCTACAGCATTCATATGTACTCATGTTTTCAGAAAAGTCAATACTCATATTCTACACATAAATATTTGTAAAGTACAACTTTCATACTTCTAACTGCAACTGTAAATTACTTTCTTTGTGTTACTAAAATGCCTGATGAGGAATTGATAATAATGCTTAAAAAAAAACCAACTCTATCTCTCCAGAAAATGATTTTTCACATTCTTTCTGTTGGTTTGTCATCTGAAACATGGTAAGATAACCACATTTCCAGGAGGTAGAACAGATGAGTAAAGGAAACTCAGCGGGCACCAGCACCAACAGAGAAGGCAGGCACATAAATGATGACAGCTCTCTTAGAAAATTATTTTACAGATTTCTTTGCAGCAGTCCACACCTGAAGCACAAAAAGAGCTGTGTTAACTTGAGAAGACAGAAAGAACATCATTGAATCACACTATTTCAGCTCTGCCTAATAAAGTCAAGATAATTTTGTAAAAAAACCCTAAAACACAGTAAGTAACCTCAAAATTATAAAGCTGATTTTAACAGAAATACTGGTCACTAAAGTGTAAGATCTTTGACAGAAGAGATCTGGTGATTTTTTTTGCAGTAGTTTAAGACATTACTGAATCTATGTAACAAACTATCATCTTATGGAAGAACTCAACATATGCTAACCCTGAAGCAACTCCCGTTCTCAGCACAGACTCTTAGCCCAAGTCACTTAATCAAAGTTTAAAGCTAATTTGCTGAACTAAACTTGAACAGCTGAAACACCCCCACGTACTCCATTCTGCTGTATCTACTACTAGAGCAGTAACAGCTGGAAGAGGGGCAATAACAAATGCCTGGGAGCTGCCTCAAAGAGTAGCAGTTGCGTGCTCAGTGAAGGTGAATCCAAGTCTTGAATAAATGGTATGGAGTTGGTTTTTTTTTGTTTGAGTGGTTGGTTTTTCTTTTTTTTTTTTTGTGGCTGAACAACCAAATAAGGAAATTTGTTTTTTCATGTCAATAGTTGCAAAGCAGAGAAAATACTCAGTTATTTGTTTTTGCTAATAAAACACACACTCTGAATTTTGTAATAATTTATTTTAATATTTTATAATAAATATAAAGCTCTTACAGTCTATCAATCAATTAGTCCAAAACACTAAATTACAAACTATGCCTCTCTACTTAGGATATTTAATTAAAAATCTAAGTTCTCTTTATCACCTTAAGAGGGGAAGAAAATTTATCTCTAGTTTATCCAAAAGGCTCTTATCCAGCTCTAATTTTACTCAGCAGTAAACAAAGATTTAATCCTATTTTGATTCCATAATTACTGCATATTGGAATGAAATTGGGGCCATTTAATGTTTCAGTCTGTATTTGAGGACCCTGCTTTTCATCTTAGTAGGTCTATGGAGAAGCTAAATTTTTAAAGTCTTTTTCTGTAGACTGGCAGTAGGAAGAGACCCTGCCTCAATTATGAGTCTGATTATTTTACCAAGGGTTGGATCCATTCCCAATGAGGAAAAACATATTAATTAAAAATTCTCCAGAATGTCTCACACAGGGAAATTTCGATGGAGCAGGCACAGGAGCAGAATGACACCACTCCATGACATTTAACCTAAATTTCATTTATTAAGCAGAATAGATTTAAAAGGTGGATAGCAATTTTTTTTTATTTTTTTTTTTCTTTTAAGATTTTTATCCTGTAGCATTCATACATTTCTAAAACCAAAAACCTAGACAGAACAAAACCAAACCCAAAACTTGCAAAAAAGTTTAGACCATTTCAGTGTTTCCAAGTCCTGACTGGCAGCCCAGAGCAATGCATTCTGTCTCCCCGAAGGGGCTGCTTTTTCAACTATTTATTGCTCTTTTTTTTTCCAAATAGGTTGTCAGTATAAACCACAAATGACCCTGCTAGCCACGTAGCCCCAGCACTATTTCTGTGATTTTTCCCCAACCAGTTACTATCATCCTGGCCTCCCACCTCACCAATGTTACAGGAAGGTACAGATGTTAATGGTTACTTAACAAAGTTCATTCTTGCTTCTTTCCTTCTCTCTATTTCTTTCCTCTGTGTACTGGAGCAATCTTTACAGCAGGCAGATGTAGTCCAGGTCTCACTTAAAAGAGCATTGCTTTTAGATAGGCTTCACCCCATGGCAATGTCATAAGCACTGAAGTTTCCCTTAGTAAGTCTTGTGGTTATAATCCGCCTGGAATTGATGAGGAAAGTATCAGAACTCAATTAGGAATTTCATTAAATGTCATTGAGAAAAAGAGGAGGGCAGCAGGAAATGTGGAAAGAGAGCTAAAAGTTTCCAGCAGAAGAAGAAAAAAGGTAGTTTTCAAAAGAATTTATGTTTGGCTTCGCAACACTCAGCAAAATGTCAGAACAAATGGACACATCAAGCAATAAAACTGAAATCCACTAGCTCTTGAAAGAAATTGCATTCAATATAATTCCCTAAGCCTTACTCACTAGAATTCTGCATGAACTCTAAAGCCTGTGTTTGTAAATCCTCACATAGGAATGGATTTTAAATAACTTTGGAAAGAAAGGTGGAATTATATTTCCAGAAAAAAAAAAAAAATCTCGCCTTCCTTTATGAAGGTTTATTAAGTTAGGAAAGGTATAAATGAAATTGCAGTTAGCTTCTCTTTATTAATGCAGACATCATACTTAGCATTATTGATTTCTTAATTTTGTGAATAAATACTACAATGGAAATATACGTAGGTGGTTTTCACATGGAAGAAATCATTTTAGATTAATACTGAAAATTGTGCAGGCTTGCTTGTTGGAAAATCAACCTACACACTTCATTATACTTTTTTTTTTTTTTTAAATTCGCACAGAGCACAAATATTTCCTGTATTTTAACAAATATTTGCTTGTGCATAAACTATGTAAAAGAGATTCAAACAACATGAATACAAAAATATGTATTTAAAAAGGTAATTAAAAATATCTCTTCTATGAATATGGATCTGTTTTCAAAGCAGCTTTAAGCCATATCTTTCTCTGAGAACTATCTGATTTTAAAACAGAAGTGGATAGAGCTCATCAGTGAGATAATAGACCTTTCATTGAGCTTAAAATGTGTTTAAAGCACTTAGCTTTACTAATTTCCTGCTTACTGAGCCCTAATTTGTGTTATTGTAAATCTGAAATAACCCTGTTGTTGTCAAATGGTGTTGTGTAGGTTTCATACCAATGTAAAGGATAGCAGAATCAATCCATAAGCTTGCTCTAGTTCTGCTTCATCATTAGTATGTTGTGGATGGGACTCAAAGATAATTTGTAGTGGAAAAATGAATGATTTGAATTACAATGCATTCATTTTCACAGCACTATTTCCATCTGCTTAGCTTCTCTAGAGGGTTAGTTCTGTTTGACACATCATTATATTTTTAGTTATAATCTTTTATTAACCACAAACAAATATGTTGACAGTGCAAAACATTTTCTTTCATGAACAGTAAAAGATAGGCAAACACTATTTAGGAAATAGAAAAAGTGTATGACAGAGTTGAGGTAATACAAATTATAGGTTACATTGAACATAAGCATTAGATCAAAGTCTTGTTTCTAATTAATTCATCCTATTTGAATGTTTCCCTAAGTAATGTTGTTCTGTCGTTACATGTTGCTAGCAGTATTTTTATTCTAACTTTCTTGTGTCTTTTATTGCAGTAAGCCATATTCCTTCAGGGCTCAATTCTGCAGTCTTCACTCAATCTAAATTCCCAGTTCAGTCTTGGGGCAGAATTTGCTTGAACAAGGACAAAAGAATTTAGTCTCTAGTGTGTAGTTATATCTATATTCTCAAAGACTAAATGCATTTTATTTTAGCAAAGTCCAGAATTCAACTTGGAACAGAAGAGTCTTAAATTCTACTCCACTTTGTGGTTCTGAATTTCGTAGGATAAGTTTCTTTAGCTTCCTTTTTCCATTAACATTGCCACAATAAGATAGATATAATGAGCATTAAGTTCCTCTGACAGATAATTTGATGAAAGGCTCTGAGTACCTATTGTAGGTCAGATATTGAGAGAGAAATCTCTCATAGAGTATAAAGCTCAGATCATCCATTTAATTTTCCTTTTTATGTGACTAGGAAGGGATTCCAGACCAAAATCTGCTTGGGTAATTTGGAGTCAGTCACAGTGTTTAATAGACTAGTGTTAAGTTGTAGCTGAAGTACAAGCTAGTCCCCAGGAACCCGTGACATTGGCAGTGTGGAAAAGGGGCATACAACTAGTTTTGCTTCTCACTCTCCAGCTGTACCAGCCAGACAAGAAATACATTCTGTGTGTGAAAAAATACTATTATTTTTTTCTTTAAGGTCTTGCACATATTTCAAACTCTACTGCCTGGCATGTTTTATATAAGATAAACATCTACTTTGCAGAAGTAGTCACAGAAAAGTGTCATATTTCAGCTTCTCCATGTCAAATAGGATATAGCACAACTCACATGTTCAGTTCCAAATATTCAATTGGGCAACAAATTAACCATCTGTAAGAATATATGCAATTATCCTATCCCAACAGAACTGTGCCATGTACTTTGAACTCATTAAAAATATCCTCTAAATCAACTGCTTTTTGGTAATATAAACTTATATATAAATATATTAAAAATATAAAAACGATTTGGAAGACTAAAGCAGAAATTAATTTTGATTAGCACACACAATGCCTACGATTTTATATAACAATAGGAGCTCAAAGACAAGTTCTAGGTTGCTACAGAACAAATAAAAGATTCACTGAGAAAGCACAAAAGGTTTTTTGAAGGGCTGGGAAATGTGAACTTTTATCCCACATTACACTGTCCTGTAAGTACGTAACACCCATCTTTAGATAACAGTAGCACATGCCCTTAACAAAATGTTCTTTGTACATAAATTAAATGTATACTTGTTGAGAGGAGCATGGTGAAGTCAGGCCTGAGCTTTAGATCACGTCTACCATAATCTGAAATCGGGGTCATCAATGGGTTTAAAAACCATGGTCAGAATCACTTTTTTCTCCTACATCTGCTTTTATATAGCTGTATACTATTTCCTCTATGACCAAAAACAACTAAAAAAAAATTCTCACATATCCATTTATGTCATATATTCCATTTTGCTAACCTGCTTTTCATAAATACTTTTCCCTCGCATGCATCCCAGTTTTTAACACTTTCATTCTGCCATTCTCCAAAACATTCAATTTGCTTGATTTCTCTGTTACACGATTCTTCTCGTTATTTTTATCTTTTTTCCTTACTTTCCCCTTCACTTAACTGTGAAGTTAAGCTCACAAGTCATAACTGAGTAAAACTTTTAAAGAGTAGTTAATGTAATGTGTAGGCATGTAATAAAAAAATAGCTGTCTCCTGGCTTACTCATTTTTTAGAAATTCTATTATGATGTTTCTGAAATGATTTTTTCTCTAAACCTAAGCAAAATAAATGATTTCATTAAAAGATGACAAAAAGCTTTGATAAAGAGAAGGAAATTTGATCCAAAATAACTTAATGAGATGAGGATTAGTATAATATTACAATCTATAATTTCTGTAATGGGTTAACACTCCTGAAAATGTTAATTAAATTGTTGAACTTAACATTACCTGCATTATAGTGGTAAGAATTCAAACACAACAACTTAATTTTTGCAGGTGAAAATTAACTTTTATGTTTCATTCTTCTTATAAGAATAAAATATTTTAAAATTAAGCTAGCCTATCCATGTGTGAGATTTATGTATCGTATGTTAATAACTGCTTCATTAACAAAAACTTCTAGCCAAGTGTTAGGAGATGCTAATGAATATAAAGCAACCTCTCAAATTTTCTAATGGATACATTTTTCCAATCTGATCACTCTTCATGTATCTTTAATAATGATTTATTTTTCAAGATTCCAGTGATGACATCACTCTCTGTATTCACAGCCCTGAAAAAGCTGTTTAGAAATCATGAAGTCCTATGTGAACTCCTACTTACAGCTTAATTATTGTAAACTGTCTTTAACCTGCATAAAAGTCAATCAAGAGGCAGCATGAGTAGCCATATTTAATATAAATAATATCAATGGCTCATATTCTCTCAGCATGATTTTGTTTAAACACTTGAACTATGAACAACTATAGAAAATTTTTGTAATAGTCCTGAGGTAGAATAAAAGATGTTTATAGGAGGACTTCTTTGAGCTATAAAAATTTATATCTAAACTGTATCATTCTGAGTTACAGGTATAACACTTTACATACGAATAATTAAAGATATCTGTTAAATTCTGAGTGAATCTGAAACATGAATGCAATATTCATTCATTAACAACTGTGTAAGATGAAGATGCTTTACTGAAAAAAAAACCCACAACAATATAAAAAAAAAAAAATCAAAAGGACAATTATTGAAATTAACTATAAAAATTATTTCAATGTTCCTAACAGTTTGAGGCATTCCAAGGAAAAGTACCTCTTTCTACATGTAATCATAACGTAGTAATACACTGATACATGCTTCTTATGGAACAGTTATTGGGGAAAGAATTAAAATAATATCCTACCTATTACTCTAAGTTCAGACAATTTTGTCCTGTAATTGAATCCATATAGGTACACTGTTGCAAGGAACACTTTCTGCCATTTAACTTCTGCCCTCCATCTCAGAGCTTACTGTCTTTTAGCATTACTGGATTTCTAGGTTTCCTCTCAAATAACCCATCTGTGCAAAACTATACAGTAGTTAAAATAGCAGAAAAATGAGCTAGGATTGTCTTTCTAAACTCCTAGCTCCAGATATTCTGGTCATTTAGAACACTGTAATAAGATATTTAAATCAAAATATACACGGTTTTAAAAGCCCCTATTTCCACAGGTATAATGGCAATGCATGAGGTAAAGGCAGGACAAGGGCTTTCCTCTTGCAAACAGTTCCTTTCAACTCACTGCATATGCACCAATAAGCAGGTAAACTCACAGAATAAACAGAAGCCTTGAAGATGCTACACCATTTGTCAAGGAGCAAGGGAGGAGCTGACAGTGACGAATGTGCACTTTTACTATGCTTAGTGTGCTCCTGAAGGCCTCCTTAACTCAAGGGATGCCCTCTCCTGGCTGGCTCAGAGATCCTCACATACAGAGGGTAGTTCAGCTGCCAGCAGAGAGATATGCTGTTCACTCTTAACAGTGACACTGCCGGACACAACTGCAGATGGAATGATAACATACCCATATTTCACCAGAGGCTCCTGCTGCAATTGAACAATACCTTTATCCTGGATTGGAAAACCAGCATTAAGAAGCTACTTGGTACTTGAGCACCATTCTTCTAAATTATGGAGGTTTTTTCTTTAGAAATTATTGTATCTAGATTTATATATGAAAAAAAACATGTTTACTTACTGTCTTTCCCTCAACTATTAAGAAGGGGATATAGAAGCTCTTTAGTCTGTGTATATCTTTGTGATTCAAGGACTGGATCCAAAGTACAATGAAGAAGAATTTTATACTTTTCTAATGTAGATTGTTTAATCAAGCATATCCTGTGTAAAAGCTGCAACAAAAATTCAAATTAAAATGTAACCTGGGGTGGCTTCACAAATTATAGTCTAATGAGAAATAATTCCTGTTTTAGGTGAATTAACTCTCAGGTCTTAATTTGCTCTGATCTATTTCCCTTAGAGTCTTCTTTATTTAAGGAAAGAGTATTTTGCTAGAATTTTTCAGCCTTCTAGGCCAGTGGCTTCATCGCCTAAATATTTGCCTAGAAGAGAAAGATACATTCCATTTCCAATATCTTCTGTATCAAACAGCAAGGTGGTTTTTTGAGAGGTGAATACCAAAGCCCTATATACATGTGTATGTATGTACATACATATGTGTTCTCCTTTTGAGCCCCCAATTCAGTTCTTTGAAACTCAGTATGTTTTGACCAGCCACATTAGACATGGATGAAGTATTTTAAAGTAAATAAGTGTTAGGATCACTTCATATTATAGCACACAGTAAAACAAGAGCCTGTCATCTCATGGAAACTCTGAATAACAGCAAAGCAATTAAAACAGATCTAGTTGTATTTGAAGCATTGGAAAATACCACAGAATATCAGAAAATTACTTGACATTGCTTCTGACTTCTGCTTAACTTGCAAAAACTTCTGGAATTTAGGAAGATGTAACTAATTTCAGAGGATGTTTATAATCCAGTGTGTATTATTATTCCAAATTTATGATTAATTGTTCTGTTTTGCAGTTTTTAGAGCCTGGTCCATCTATTGTAACTAGTTTGTTATTTAACTAGTCAACTATACTTGGCAGTAGTCAAAGTTAAGATTTTACGATTCCTTCTTAAGTGAAATTTGTCACACTTACTGACTAATCCAAGTGAGCAATAAGTGCACCAAAATGAATGGAATCAATTTGAAAATGACTGGTGCATAAGAAGAAGAAAAAAAACATCCAAAACCAAACAAAGCCTAAAAGAAAACTTAATCAGATACACATCCAAAATAAGTGACAGATTGATTTCCCTATGGTTTTGCCTAGTTGCAACAACCAGTATGGGAACCATAGAAGATAAAGTACCAAAACCAGAATGACTTGGTCTCGATGGCTTATACATATTTAATAGAAGAATATTAATCTCCTGACATCATAATCAACACATAAAATGCTCTTACATGGTTGTGAATATTGTTTTGATATTAGTAGGGCACCTAAGGAGAGTGAGATGTCAAGAGAAAACCACAAAAAGATTGACACTAGGATCAGAAAGGAATAGGAACAGTATTCATATGATAAATACTTAACAACATGTTTAAAAAGTGTAAAAATTTTACTCAGTTTAGTATAAAAGAAATGCACAAGAGATGTAAGTCTACCAATAATTCATTTTATTATTATTTTAAATCAAATTCTATTCTTTAAGTGGTCTATGGCTTCTTCTTTTAGAAAGTTGGTCACAAGAGGGCAACATAGTTACATATGTACGGAGCAGTTCTGACATTCTGCCCGATGGAAATTAGTGGTATATAAAAAAAAATATACAAAAATAGAGTATGAGAGTTGATTATTGATCAGTATTTCTAATAGAGTAAATATCAGATTAAAATTACAACAGTTAATCTTAACTCTGTCCCTCTATACAGGGTCCATAATATTATCTGGTCACAGTGCAACACGGTATTTTCAAATAACATGTAAATGTGTCATAAAATTTTCACTACATTCTTAAAGGATATGTCTGCTCTGATTAGAAATTCATGTAACTTTTGCCAGATCTGTACAAGTGTATCTCTATATTGCACAGGAAAAAAGATAAATCAGACAAGTAAACCAGAGAACAGTCTGAAAACGCCACTCTCAATGGAATGTCATCTCCTACAATATTCTAATGTTCTCTTTTAACTCATTGGTCACATATTGGTTTTGTCCACAGGAACTCTGCCTCATTCAGAAAGAACAACCTAGGTAACTTAGTCATTAGGGAATATGAGATGTTCGGGTAGAATATGGGTAGTACATTCAACGTTCATTGCGTTATAATTGTTTTCCTATTAAGATCAACAGCATTAAGAAAATTAAGAAAAGTTCTTAACTGAACTACTCCTTAAAGGAATATTTTATTTGTTTGTTTCAATGTAAAGATTCTCCTTGATAAAAGCAGAGAAAAACCTTCCAATAAGATTTCAAAATAAGTTTTTAGAGACAGTTTCGTAGATCTCATATTCTGAAGACAAAGGCTGATAATAATTTTCAAGGTTATTCACTATGTTTATATTGGATTTAAATCATACAACACACAAAAGAGCCAAGAGAATTCCCACTATAGGTGCAATGCTGATCAGCAATATTGTCATTATTAATTACTGCAACAACATCACAAATTGTGTACAGGAAACCAACTGGAACAAGACTTCCAAGGACTCTCTGACAAAGTCAGACAAAAATAAGTTCCAATCACTATAGTAACAGCTGTGAGCAACCTTCTGGTTGTATTGCAGTCAGTGGCAAAACTCCCACAAACATCAGAAAGGCCTTGAGTTCATTTTGTGACAGTCATCCATGAGCAACACAACTAGCATTGACATTCTAGATGTGAAATAAAACCAATAAATTTCTCTTCAGCTTACTTGTAAATGAATGCATTTACATTGTCTGTAGTGCTTGAATGCCTAACCTATACACTGAAAATTCTGTAAAGCCAAAGTCCAGCCTTCTTTGAGGACAAAGACTTAAATATAAAGATCTGTTACTTGCTCAATACATTTCTGAGAAAGATCTGTAGATTTTTTATTGTTTTCTTGTTACAGTCAGCCTGCCACTCTTCCTTTGTACATTCCAAAGTTTTCAAATTGTTCTTTTATCTGGAGTAAAAGAAAGGTTGGAAGAGGAGAGAGAGGACATAAAGGAGAAAAAATAACATTAAAGAACAAGTTCCAGAAAAAAGTCTAATTATATTTATTTTAAAAAATGAAATATTATATTAAAAATGAGTATTAAAGTTAGAATTAAAAAAGTGGTATGAACACTTAAATTTATCTAGAATTAGGTAATTTTTATTCTGAGGAAAAAAAAAAATCCTTTTTTCATTTTTTTTTTTCATTTCTAACCACCCAAAGCAAAATTAGGACCACTGAGTGCTTCTCTCACATTATACTTTGTTGTATGAAGAGTTTAATACGACAATTTTTTTGAAAGTGTGGTCTGTAATACACCATTTCATTTAACCCCAGACGTTCAAACGTCATGATCCTTCTCCATATCAAAATCTCACAGTGGGAAGGCAAAGATGAAGTGTTAGTCATTCTTTATTGCTTTTGTCATCACAGTCTCATTGTTTTTCATCTTTACACTTTAACTTACATAGCACACAAGGTCCATGAGTTGACTCCCTTGGAGCCATCCAGAATGAAATAATCTTATTTAGTTAACAGCTTGCTCTCATAGATTTCAACATCCTATCTCTTTTTCATCTCATTAATCATCATTATCTTGATCCTTCTGGCACTCCTTTAGTCACATTTCTTTCTAGATCTTGATCATCCACAAACATGCACCTTAATGTCTAAAACCCCCAGACTTCAGAGAATCCATAGTGCACCATAAATTGCAGTTACCTATTCTCCGGTGAACTCTTGAAGACTTAAACTAGATTTTAAGGAAAAGACAAGCTGCACAGTTACTGAACTGCTACATAAAATACTTAGATTCACAGCTAAAGAGCTGTTAGACTACACCCTCTTGACAGACTACCCAGAGCGAGCTAAAAACGTGGACACGCTGCAGCTAACTCCAAAAAAAGAAAGGCACATCACACATAGGATCAGTCCCATGGATTACCATATATCTATGGAATCTATACTTAAGATTAATGATTTACATAGAAAAAAGTAAGTGATAAACAGAAGACAACCACAACTAAACAAAAGTGCTTACCCTGGTGACTCCAAACTGAAAAAAAAAAAAGAATGTGTTGAAGCTGGTTTTAAAGCAAAACTCCTTATCAAGTTGTAAATTAGAGAGAATTAAATCCCTGTCCTGGTTCCAGTTAGGACAGAGTTAATTTTCATCTGAGCTGGGAGAGGAACTGGAGCTGGTAGCACCCATGGCTGGGGGACACAGCTGGGATAGTTCACTAATTAGCTAACAGCTGAGATAGTTTACTCAAATTAGCCAAAGTACTATTCCATCCTATGTGGCATCATGCTTAGTAAAAAAAGGAGGATGATGCTGGGGTAAGCTTTTGCTACTTGGGAGGGTGCTGGGTATCAGGATCTACTGTAAGCTACTGTACACTATAAGCTTAAGTAAGTTCTGTTATTGTTTTTATTATTTGTCTCTGTTTTCTTTTCCTCTGTTGTTCTCTTAAACTGTTTTTATGTCAATCTGTGAGTTTTGCCGCCTTCTCTTTCCTGATTCTCCTCCTCATCCCACTGGGTGGGCAGTGATGGAGTGAGTGACTATGTGGTATTTTAGCTACTGAGGGAGGATAAACCACGACAATTCCAAAACAATGTAAAATCATATATGTATATAATCGTATGAATAGCAAAGTTACATTAATTTTTTGTGCTTGTAGAGTAGAAAACCAGGGAACTAATCTTTCTTAGTAGTTATAACTAATATTAATTTGAAAGAGCTCCTGAGTGCAATAATCAGATCAGTCTTCACTGTTTGAACTGAAATATCCTGCAAGAAAACTGTAGGTAATAAATTCTAATGTTCTTTTTGTAATTTTACTTTACTGCACATCTCAGTAAAAAATAAACATTCTAGCAAAATAAATAATAAGCTTTAAGAATGGTAGTGGGCTGCGGAAAGTAGGAAATGAATGAAGTATTGAGTTTTTCATATACTGCTGAGGTTTATTTTAATCCTTATGTATTCATTTTCACTGCTCCTGAGAGAATTCTTTGGGCACTCCCCTGTGAAACGCAAACCATTCTCCAAGGAGAGGTCAGCTACCTCAAAATTCCTTCCAGTTCTTTCTTCAAGGAACCCAACCTGAGTAATTACGGAAACTTCAACAAGTCTCTCCTGTCTCCTACTGGTTATGTCTTTTAAAGGTGCTATTATACCCTAATGACCTGTAAAATCTCAGAAAGAAAGGCAACACATAAAAGTCCAGCTGCTTGCTTTCTCCATCTAGCTTCAGCATGATGGAAACCAGGAACCCCTGACTGTGTTATAGCCCTGTGTCAACTTTTCTGCTGCTGCTGTCACCTATGGTAGCTCTCTTTTCATGACAGGTTTCTTCTCATTAGCTTTTGCTTTCCTACTGCTGGTGGAAATGCACACATTCAGTCTGTTGTGCAGCTGCAATTCAGGTTGTCACTTACATAAGACTCAGCACCTCGTTCAAAGTCCAGTGAATCTTCCTAAAATCTTAAGATTACTTGAATCTGATCTGTGATCTGAAAAATATGCAAGGATTTGGTTAATTGGTCTTTTATGTTTCCTGCTTTTACCATATTCAACAGAATTTTGACACTCCTTTCAAAGAGCTTTCAAAGAGCAAAGGAAATTCACACTGACATGAAATTCTTCCACTGTGATACATGAAAAAAAAGAAATTCCTTGCAGCACAAAAAACAGCAGAAATTTCACCATAGGAGTACTGTGAGGGACAAATATGTGTAACGGGCTGTACTAAATCTTGTGGGAAGTGCTAAAGCACTATCTGGTTAGAATTTTTCCCTAAAAAAAAGAGTCCTACTCACTCAGTCTCTAAATAACAAAGGTAAACAGCAAGTAATAAGAAATTTGATAAAGAAATTTTGAAATAGATGTCAATAATAGTTGCTAATATTTTGGTGACATTCACAAACAGCTTATTTATTCTAACATCTGCACATATAGCTACAAATGTTTGAGTTCTTTCAACCATATCTTTAAGTACTCAGCTTATATAGCTTCTTATGGATTCCTGTGGGAGTCCGATGCATGCATAATCATTAAAACTTGGACATGTTTTCAGATTAGCTATGAAAACACGTATTTCCAAGTTGATTATCAGAGTCAAATGTTGATATAGCTGAAGTAATGAAATTTTAGAAAAGCTAGCAGTTTATTTGAACAAAATTTAAACAAGCTCCTCTATTATATGATTTTTAAATTGCTATACATGTTGGACCAAAAGACAGCTCCCACAGAAATGTTTGCCATGTTGGACACACAAAGATAATGTAATTCATCAGTAATTTTTGACACAAAAAATTGCCATTTTGTCTGAGAATAAAGTTTAGTAAAAAAAAAAAAAGTCTGGCCACCCTTGATGTGTTGACTGTTGCTAAGGGCCAGACACCCAGCCAGCTGCTCTCACCCTCTCCTCCTCAACAGGAGAGGGGGCAGGATGAAAGATGGAAAATGTAGTGGGTCAAGACACAGACAGGGTGATCAGTTAACAATTCCTGTCATGGGCAAACAGGCTCGACTTGGGGAAAATTAGTTTAACTCACTCCTAATTAGAGTAGAATGATGAGAAACAAAGACAAAAGTCCCTTTTCCCTGTGTCGCTCTTATCTTTCCAGGCTCTTCTTTGCTCTGGATTCCTCTGCCTTCATCTCCCGAGGTGCTCAGGGGGATGGGCAATGGGGGGCTGCAGTCAGCCCACAGCAGCTCCTCTCTGCCACCCATTCCTCCTCACTTTTCCCTGCCCCAGCACAGGGCCTTCCCAGGGGCTGCAGGGGGACAACCAGCGTCACTGTGATCTTCTCCTGGGGCCACAGGGGCATCTCTGCTGGGGTGCTCGGAGCCCCGCCTCCTGCTCTCCCCTCGGGGCTGGAAGGGCTGTTTCTTTCCCACCCCCCGTTTCCCTCAGGCCTGGCTGCCAGGCAGTGTTTTGCCCTTCCTTACCCAGGCTTTCCCTGAGGCACCTGCTCCGGGGCTGAGGGGCTCAGCTATGCCCTGCGCTGGGGCCCTTGGAGCCAGCTGGAAACAGCATGGGGCTGCCCCTGCTGCTGCCCTCCTGCCGGCAGCACCTGGGCACCCACACCTGGTACAGAGCCTTTCTTACATGAATCTTGGGAAACCTTAAAAGCAAAAGTGGACCACAGATATGATCTGAGGTTGTTTGATCAAAGAACCCTGTAAATGAAGCTTTCTGAATTTAACACTTCTAGACACTAAATCATTCTGGAAAGTTGAGAAATCTCAAGAGGAATTGTATAGCTGTTTAATGCAGCATTCTCCTGGAGGGCTGTGAGGGCCCTTAAAATATACTTCTAAAATGTGGGACCTTAAAGTTGTGTTTTTCATGCTTTTCAGCTACAGAATATATTTCATTGTGCCTCTTGAATTTCCTAGGAATTTCAAGTGCTTTGTTTTTCAGGAATATCACATAACTTATGCCACTATGCAGTTTTAAACCAGGTTTTTCTTTAAAACGCGGTTGTATTCAACTTGTCATGTGTTGTTCTTTCTATATGTAATATTCATGTAACCGTTCTAAAATATGCAATGATATTTTATAAGGATAAAGAATTGTCTAGATGGCCGCACTCAGAAAGTGGTGGTCAACGGCTCAATGTCCAAGTGGAGACTGGTGATGAGTGGTGTTCCTCAGGGGTCGGTATTGGGCCTGGACCTGTTCAACATCCTTGTTGCCGACATGGACAGTGGGATAGAGGACATGGAAGGACATGGACCAGCTGGAGAAGGTCCAGAGGGCACATTATTGGCTCATATTGAGCCAATAATGAGAAGCTCAACATGAGCCTCAATAAAAGGCTGAGAGAGTTAGGGCTGTTCAGCCTGGAGAAGAGGAGGTTCTGGGGAGATCTTACAGTGGCCTTCCAGTACCTCAGGTCCATAAGAAGGACATGGACCAGCTGGAGAAGGTCCAGAGGAGGGCCACAAAGAAGATCAGAGGGATGGAGCACCTCTCCTATGAAGAAAGGCTGAGAGAGTTGAGGCTGTTCAGCCTGGAGAAGAGGAGGCTCCGGGGAGACCTGATAGCGGTCTTCCAGTACCTCAAGGGGGCCTACAAGAAAGATGGGGAGAGGCTGTTCAGTAGGGCCTGT
>JAAGAY010001079.1:0-29239 GCA_011801015.1 Ardeotis arabs | reverse complement strand
GGAGGATTGAAGAGAACACCACCTGTGCCCCCGAGCCCTTGACTGCTGCACCCAGGGACCTGAAATCCCTTTTGATGTTTCTCAGGGTGCTACCAGCTGTGTCACTGGCCCCCACATGAAACACCAGTAGCGGGTAGTAGTCAGTGGGCCGTATGAGGCTTGGTATTCTCTTGGCGACATCCCTGATGCGAGCCCCTGGGAGACAGCATACTTCCCGAGAGAGCGCTTCAGGGCGGCAGATGTGTGCCTCTGTGCCTCTCAGGAGAGAGTCACCCACAACTACCACGCGTCTCTAAATATTTATTTCTCTAAAATGTTTATTTCTAAAATTGCATAAAAATATAGTTAGCTAATTTTCTCTGTAACATTTCTGTATTGATAGACTTCAAAGTCTGGAGTTGTGTTCAGATTACTGTAACCTTCTTCTTAATGTGCAGCAATGTTAGGTTCTGTTTGCTTAGTGGTGAGTTTGCTTGCCTGTACTTGCCTGTAGGCCTTCATTCACTGAATTTTCCTTCAGGAGGCCTCATTTTAAGTTACCCAAGAAGCTCCCATGCTTGAGGAAAGGCTCTTTGCAGTGTGTTTACCATGGGCCACTCCATCTGGTATAATCTTGCCTGCTGCTGGTAATGGGGCTATAGACGGAAACATCTGACAGCAGAGGTTGTTTCTGTTCACCAAGACTGTAATGGCTGCTTGGTCTCTTTTGTGGCCAGCCCAGCAATAGATGGAGATAATGAATGATGCAGTAAGCAGTTGTGATGTCATATCTGATCAGAGGTGGCTGATTGCCTGGAGTCTCCATTTCTTGATGTTTTCATCTCTTCAGCATAATGAATGGAAGACGGGTGTTTTCCTAGGGAGACTTTTCCATGACAGCCACAACTGTAGCTCTCAGAGAGACATAACAGGCCTGCACAACTGTCACCAGATGAATAGAGATAGTGTTCATCACACCCTCTCCACATTAAGAAGTCACCTTTACTGTGAAAAGCTTTAAATGTTCAAATCTAGAGTAAGTGAAGGCATATTGACCAGAACTGATTTCTATGTGTTAAGGCATTTGTTGTGATAAACTACAGAATGAGAGTCAGGTGCCAGGTGGCTTTAATCAGCATAGCCCTACTGGAGATTCAATGGCTCAGACAGTGAACTGGCTGTGGTGAGAATATAAATAAAGCATGATCAATGGTGGAGATATGCCAAATTAAAGTGCACTTGTCTTGCCTTTTACACTGCCAACTGTCCAGTCTGTCTGTTAATGCTGAGTAGAAATGTCAGCAGTTCTATATACTTGGCCTCAGCATTTCTTTTATTTGTATTCTCTTTGTAGGGAGAGGAACAAATATCTCAAAGATGAACGTGACATATTTTTACAGGTAAAGCACTATTATTTTCAAACCCAATGTTGAGCAAACACATATCAAACAGTCTCAAAAGAAGGGGATCAGAAGTCTGTGCAGGAGACAGACTCTTGTGTTACTTAAATCTTGCCCCATTCTTAATTTATATTGTCTTTTTTTCTCACTTGAGAATATGATTTTTAAATTTGTTGAGCAATTTTAAGACCTACATTTTTAGAGTTATAAAGTTGGAGCTATCTTGATGGAGATAAGTGTATTTTGGAAGAAGCTAAGCGTGCAATCATGAGAGGACAAAATAACCTAAAAATTGAACAATTAAATTGTGTTAATCTGTTCAGTCAAGAGTAGCTAATATCCTGAAACATTTATATAATAGTACAATAATCTGAGTACTTGAATCAGTACCTGAATACCTGTCAGTACTGGATAAGAATAGATCACATCACATTAACTTTTTATCCAACAGCAGAAATGGCCCCTAAGACGCTCCAGAAGTACCCTGGCTTAAGGAGACTAAGGCCACTTACTTTACACTTGTTTGTGTTCTTATTCCTACAAGAAGCTGCTAGTGCAAACCAGCATATATCTAGTGACTTCTTTTCGTGACACTATGCTGTTTTATTGTGCTCCACTTAGTTTACAAAGAAGATGAATTCTTGCAGGATCTGGAGTGTCCATGCTCTGATTTTTTATCAATCAGTATTTTGAAGCATTTATACCTCTAGGATTTTTCCTACAATTTTTTTTCTTTCATATTCATTGCATTATTTAAGCATTAGGAATGAAGGCAGTTAACCACAGTGAACGACAAGAGTAAATTAGTAAGACATATTCTGTATTTCTGCAGAAATGCAAAACAAGTGTTGCAAAAGCCATCTGGAAGCAGAGGTCAGGGTCTGTCATTGGGAAATACATAGAGGGCAAGATGCTGCCTAATAGGTAAGAACTTTTTTTCATATGTTCTCTGTTTGAGTGTGATGAGGCTTATAGAAAGATGTGAAATGTTTTCTTTCCGATACTTTTGGACTTTTCAAAGCATATATTTCTAAAGTGTCTATCACTGTAAGATTATTGTGCACTTTAAGAAATTTGGAAGTAAAGAGACGAATGGAGACACAAAAGCTGGCTCATTACCCTATGTTGATGTGGTACAATATCCTTGGTAACTTGCTGAAAGAGTATACCTCCTCCTCTCTCATTGTGGAGGACAGCAGTCCTGTTGTAAAGTATAAGATGTGGAACTAGTAAAACATGGAGACTTTAATTCTCAACTGTGTGGTTGTAAACTTGAAATCAACAGGAACAAGATAGTGATCTCAGTGAAACCCTAACTTGTTTCCTTTGAGAGAAGAGGAGCTGGAAAGAAGACTAGTATTTCACTTTGAAATAGCAGCTAAGACAATATCCCTGCAGGCACAAAGTTAAGTAGTGTAAGGAGGGAAAGCTTTCAGAGACATGGTCTAGTATGTTTCAGTATTGAGAAGTGGAGCACAACTGACAAAAGCAATTATTGTGCAAAAGTAATAGAAAAATTCAGGTGGGAAAGACCTCTGATGTCTCTAGTCCAATCTCCTGCTCAAACAGGGATAACTCCAAAACTAGATAAGGTTGCTCAGGGACTTATTGTGTTGAAGTTTTGAACATCTGGATGGAGGTCCTGCAGTCTCTTTGGGCACCCATTCCCTTGCTGCCCCTGTCTCATGAAGAAATTTTTTCCCTGTATCAAGTCAGCATTTCTCTTATTGCGACTTGCATCTGTGGTCACTGTGCACATCTGAGAAGACTCAGTCTGTTTTATCTACACTCACTCTTCTGTTGAATCCCCACTTAGCCTTTTTTATCCATACTAAACAAACCCATCTCCCTCCTACCTGCTAAAGAGAGAATTAGACCACACATAGAAAAGTTCTGGGTTGGGGTGTTGTTTTATTCTTCCAGAACAGAGAGGAGAAGGGAGTAGGAAATCACAGTAGAGAAATTTACTTTAGCTATTCCATGAGGTTAGAAATGAAACTTAATCTTATGTTTTGTATTCTGGTTCAGGTTTTCCCCATAAGTTATTAGCTTTCCCCATGACGCTTATAATTATCAAGCACACTATATATATACACACATTGTATGATGACTTTTCAGTAGACATTAGACTGAATCTACTATGCCTGCTGTGAGTAGTAAAAAACATAAGAGATTAAATTCAGTTACACTAGAATAAAACAAAAGGAATCCAGGTCTAGTATATTTTGTTATGTACTTACTTTTTTCTCTGTCTAGCCAATCATTTGAGGAAGATGATGTTTTCAGTAACTCAAAGAGAAGGAACTCTGCTGGATTAAATGGAATTCTCTCTGTAGAGCCTGATGCTGGAGCCACTGAAGGAATATCTAAAGCATCGCATCTCCAAAGAATAATATCAATTGAGGAAGATCACCTACCCCAGCTTCTTGACAGGCTGGTTGATAAGCAGCAGAACAGATGGACTGGAGAAGATGAGAATACTTCTGCTGATATGGAAATGGATAAGAAAAACATAGAACAATCAATGGAACACTCACCATCATCTTCTAGAGAGCGGCCTGTAGGGAAGGAAACACTGTCAAATGTAAGGAGGCAAAGGGGACTTCATCTTGAGTACTGTGTGCAGTTTCAGGCCCCAGCATTTAAGAAGGTTGTTAAGATCCTTGAACGCGTCTGGAGGAGGACAACAAAGCTGGTGGAAGGGCTGGAAGGCATGTCCTATGAGAAGTGTCTAAGGATTCTGGGTTTGTCTAGTTTGGAGAAAAGGAGGCTGAAGGGCGACCTTATTGCTCTCTGCAGCTTCCTGAGGAGGGGAAGTGGAGAGGGAAGTGCTGAGCTCTTCTCCCTGGTATCCAGTGATAGGATGCATGGGAGTGGCTCAAAGCTGCGGCAGGGAAGGTTTAGACTTGACATTAGGAAGCATTTATTTACCAAGAGGGCAGTCAAACACTGGAACAGGCTTCCTAGAGAGGTGGCCGATGCCACATGCCTGTCAGTGTTTAAGGAACATTTGGACAATGCCCTTAATAACGTGCTTTAATTTTTGGTGAGCTCTGAAGTGGTCAGACAGTTGGACTATGGGATTGTTGTACCTTCCTTCCAGCTGGAACTATTCTGTTCTACTGTATTCTATTCTAAAGGACCTTGGAAAACATGAAATGGAGTTGAAGCATAATGCATTATTCTTAGAATCTAAAATTATTTAGTTTTTTAAATTAAAGCATGACAAATTAAGCCCTTACAAAAATATGGACATGGAAGTGTACTGCAGATAAATGTTGAAGGTGCAAAGAAGGGAAACTCAGCCTAAAGGAGTGGTAACTGCAGGCAATGTATGCATAGACTTATAAGAAGGACTATTTAGGAAGAGTGAGGTTAAGCCTTGCAATGGATGACACAAGAAGATCCACTGAAAGGCAGCAGTTGTCTGAAAAAAAGAAGCAAGTCTTTTTTTAAAAAGTTGTTTTTTGGTTTTTTTTTTTTCCAAAAAGTGAATTTCTCATATGGTTATACTTCTGAGTCAACTTTGGTAGTTGTTATGTTGTCTAAGAAATAATGAGATCAAATATCTTTTAAAATATTTTTTGAGAAGACTTTTAATTAGCAAATTAACCAGGGGTTTTTCTCAGCTCTAGCTTGTATGTTAACAGTGAATTCACCATGCAGTAATAATCTTTAAAACAATATGCTGAAAGGTATATTTCTTTGGAGTCTAAAGTCCTTCTTGCACTGCTATTGCTTCAGAGCTAGCTATGCTTGTTTTCTAATTTTAGTATAATTGTTAAGCATTACTCATTTTTAGATTCTTGAAGCATATATTTAAAAGATTAAAGTATAAGAAAATAGGTATGCTTGGTCATAATTATATAGTTCTTTCAGAAGAAGCAAACATCTTAAAAATTATGATAGAATTGTGTCATGGTTACATAATAACTTCTAAATGGTATACTTGAATAGAAAGTCTAGGGCACAGAACAGAGCTTCATCCTTTGAAATGATTTAATACAATGCATACTTTTTGCTTGCTGTATGACTTACTTTGTATCACATTTTCAAAGTCCATCATTGGACTTTAGGATAGCAAAAGCCAGGTAAGTCATCAGGTCCAGCTAGGACAAACCTGTCCTGCCTGCTCTGTTTCGGCAGTCATGCCCCTTGAAAGCACATCCTCTCAGCCGAGTAGGAAATGGGCATTCCTTCAGATCTTGTTTCTTATAATTCTTTTTTCCCCCAAACCAGCTAAGAGCGAGCAGGGAGGGGAGAGAAGAGATTATAAAATATCTCCTACCTGGTTGTTGAAAACATTTTGTTTCAGTTTCTAAAGAAACATTGTGAGGGGTCACTTCCAAGGGTCACTTAGAACTGAGAATTCCATTCTTTCTTTTCTGTGAAATGTCAGTGCCTTTGCCTAGCCCTTGGTTTTTTGCTTGTTTTTTAAAATTTAGTTTAAAAAAACCACATCAGAATACTTCTTTCTGATAAACTCTCTGTCCATGTGGCACTGAAATATGTGCATGGTCCTGCATGGTCCTCTTGGCCTTCTGACTACGCCTGCTAAGGACTATTCAATTGATGGCATTCCAGTGCTTAGGACAGTCTCTAGGCTGTGTAAGTGTCTGACTGCTGCCACTTCGTGTGAGTAGTGCTTCATCTCCTTCTATACACCAGCTGAGGTCTGATGAATTTCTCATACAACTTTGCATTTCCTAAGTGATGCCTCTTGGGATCATCACTTTTTGACTGTAAGATTTAGACATCAGAAGTGATTGCATACTGATTCCCTCTCCTGGCAGTATACCTGAGCTAGGAGGAGTGATATTCAATTAGTAAGGGTTTTCAGGGCAGCTCTACATGTAATCCTCAACAGGAGCTGAAGAAAACTTCAGAAAAAGATAACTCCCTGCTTGCTGCATCATGAGTTATGAGATGTGAGTCTCAGGGCCATATGTCAACTAGACTTTCTTCTGCAGCCAGTCCTTGTCTCCCCTCGTCTTGCTGCTCAGAGGATCTGCAGTATACAGCAGTGTAGGATCTAGAAATACTTGTGCAAAGGGGGCAGAATGGTTCCATGCAATTGTTACTTACGTAGCTCACTCAGATATGAACTCTTGTCATTCTGTGTTTTGCACTAGGAAGACGAAGGATCTGAGACAACCGATATTTTTCTGTTCATTGAGATTTGTGTTCCTGTAGACTACATAGCTTTGTATTACTGCATTCCATGATCTCCTTGCTTACTATACTGAACTCAGGCTCTGTGTGAGAGATTTCAGATGATGGTCCGTGTAGGTCCACTATGGGAAATTACAAGCTGCACACAGCTGTGAGAACGTGACCTTAGAGAGAGGAGCTAGGAGGGTTGTTATCTCGGCGAGGGGAGCTAGGAGGGTTGTTATCGAGCAGTATGTTGTTGCTATCTGGGAACCGCTGTTAGCCAGCAGAGCACGTACTTGGCAGACCTTGCTGCATGTGCTGGCCATGCGTGCATCAACGCCTGGTCAGTACTCTTCCACTGAATCTGTTGGGGGTATAAATAGAGGCGGTTCAGGGCAGAGAAGAGGAGAAAGGACTCAGAGCACGCTCTACGAACAACAGGGGACGCCCTGAAGGTGCCGTGCCTGCCTCCCTTCTCTGCTCTGACCCCACTGATAATCATCCTCCTGCTCGGCAGTGTCTCTGGCTTAGTCGGGTAGGTAAGACTCTCATAAAGGGAAAACAATACGCTGGTGACTGCTTATGCTGGTAACTGCTTATGCTGGTAACTGCTTATGCTGGTAACTGCTTATACAAGGCTATAACAGAGCAATAAATACTGTTGTGTTTTTAAAATATCATATGGTGGGTGAATTTTGTGCATAGGAATCCTATGAACCGGTTACAGGCTCCTAGCAGCTGGCATTAAGCCTTCATACTCACCATACATTCACTGTCATTTAGCTGCTAATCCTTTATGACCTCCTGCATCTTACAGGCGAGTAGAACCAATGTAAATTTTTTCTCCTTTTAGAAATGAACAAGTCCATTTCCATGAAAGGTGACTTCTGAAAGTGTCTAAGAATTTGCAGCAGTACGTGAAGCCAGCAACTGCTTTTTTGTCTGGGAGTTAACAGTCAGGTAGAACATTTTTCTAAGCGGCTATGAAGCTACAGTTAGCGTAAGCAGAAATGTGATTGGGAAAACATCTGAAGGAGCCATAATGGAAATTAAAGCAAGATTTTCTGTCTAGAATCTCTGAGATGCAATTGCTCTCCCCTCTGTTCGTTCAATATGGAATATGAAACACTATATTTATACCTACCATCCTCCGCATTTGTGTTAAATGTACAAAAGCTAGGTATGTTACTTGATGTGGCTACTGTTTCTATGAAGGCCACTCAAAAGACACAACTAGGGAAGACTTTTTCAGACTGCATTGTAAATGAAAGTAAATTTACATCCCACTGCTATTCCATTTTCCCATCAGCACTTTGTTGAAGCAGACTATGAAGTAGCTTATCCCTTAATATAGTGTTCAGATGCAGTTTTAGAATAAAGTTTTATTATTAAGGTTATTTTCATGATTGAACTTGATACTACTTGACTGCCTATTATGTTAGGAGTTGAGCTGAAGGCCTTCGGTGTCTTTGAGTCTTAGTGCTACTGAGGTGTGTCTGACCACCAGGGAAAAGGTATTTCAGGTCATGTAGTCCATGTATTTAGTTATTGTTCTCAGAAGCACTGTGAAAATGTTGCCAAGCTGATGATTGTATGTTAACTTGTTTTATTTCCAAGAGCATGCAGACTAATAAGATGGGAATATTTTTCAGCTGACCTGAAAATGTGCTTTATATAGATGTATACGTATTACTGGCAGCCTATAGTTGCAGTGGAGTTTAAGATTTTAAGAGAAAAGGAGAAGTCAACAATGAGATAAGAAATCTCTGTATAGTTGTAATGGGCTATTAGCCCAGCTCATGAAAGAGACATATTTTTGTCCCCAAAATTTACATCAGTGAATTAATTTTTTTCATACTAAGGAAGACAGCAGCTCGAGCTTTTGTTTACTTTTTTTTTTTCCCATCAAGTGCAGCTCTGTGTTGTTTCTGCTTCTTTCTGTAAAGGCTTCAGTATATTTGTAGAAAACATTTGCAAGGCGAGACTTCAATGTCTCATTCATAGGCAGTGAGTTCAGTTCTGATGTCTTGAAGTCAACAGTTTCAGGAATTATATACCTCATATGCCTGGCAGAGGGCCTTTCCCTCCATCCCCTTCCCTCCTCTCCTCTCCCTCCTCACAACCCCCTCCCCAACAAACTAATGGCAGGAGCATTCATGATCTTGCTCTCCTTCTGAAGCATGAAGAACAAACTCACTATCTTCCTCTTCCTCCCCCACCTTTGCACAAAACAGGACAAGAGGCACCTCCCGCAAACCAGCTGGTGCTACCGTGTTCTTCCTGAAGCAACTCCTGATCTACATACAAAGGTCTTGAGAATAATGACCTACTTGACAGAGGATTTAAATATTCTCTCTAGCATGCACTTAACTTAGCCTGCAGTAGACAGGACGTGGTTAGGCAGAACAAATTGTGCTTCCTTCTGCTTAAAAACTAAATGACAGAAACCTGGCTGAAGTAAAGCTTTATGGGTTTTGATTTGGAGGGATGAACATGAACTGTTTTCTTTTGGCAATTTCATGCATTTTTCAATGCAGTCTCATGTCAAGGTTCTTATTCAGTATACTTAGAGAGCTCAGTCCAAATCACTGCACTTCAGATGATCTGGAATGATGCATGGTAAACATCTGAAATGCTGAGTTATTTTAAGAAATAGACTATTGCTTTATGAGTAATGGAGAACATGATAGGATAAATTCTCTTCTTTTTCCTATCTCAGTTAGCCTTCAAGACAAGGCAAATTTTAGAGGCAACGGGATTTATAGAACAGATGGAGACTAATGTTTGCTCTTACTTGAAGGAGGAGAGAATAAGCTCTGTCCCAGACTGCTTATTCAAGATTATATTTGTCGGCAATTCGAGTGTTGGAAAGACTTCATTCTTAAGGCGATTTTGTGAAGATCGTTTTTTCCCAGGCACAGCTGCTACTGTAGGTAAGTTTAAGAAACACTATTACTATTATTATTTTTGTTCCAACTGTACTTAGCAGCTTCTCCTGAGATCAGACTGTGTAATAAAAGAGAAACATGCAGATGTTGTAAAAGCCATTAACCAAAAGGAGAGCATAACAGGCAAACTGGGTTCTCCTAAACTGGGAAGCAGATAATTGGTGGATAGGTTTCAGGGTGGATTCTGTACTGAAATCCTGACAACACTGAAACAAATCAGAAAAATCCTTTTGATTTCAATGAAGCTAGAATTTCTTTGTAGATCTCACTGTTCTGAAACTGATATCCTGTACTCTGGACTGCACTGTACTAACCATCCCACCTCCATACTCCACTCTATCCCTCTGAGTAATCTGATTTTGTTTTAAAGAGGAAGTAGAATATATGAATTATGTTTGACCATTTACCATTAGACTAAGCACCAAATAAATATGTTGGACCAGTGTTTTTAAAGCCAAACATTTCAAAGCCTACATTGTACTTACATTGCCTGAAGTTGTAAACCAAACTTTCAGAAGTCAGACACATAATCAAGATAGAAACCCTTAAGTATAGGTTATTACAATGCAACTGAGTTACTGTAAGTGACCAGATTTATCATACTTGATCTGTATTTAGGCCTTACTTATTCTGGAGCATATATGAAATAAAACTTGTTCATATTAAATGTTTTTAAATTAATGGATTTGTCTTCATTTGTGACAATCTAAGAACATTCAGGTGGACAGTTACTGTAGCTACCTTGACTTACGGGGTAGATAAAGACACCTGAAGTTAAATTTCTACTGGTATGTTGAATGTCTAAGTTTGCATTGGAGTCAGGGAAGATCTAAGATCTTAGCATAGGAATTTAAATTAATTGTGGCACTATAAGATATTTCACCTGGCCTTTGCTGCTGCTTTGGAAGAGAGCAGGTCTTCTGTGTGTCCTGCCAGACTGAAACAAACATTTTGAATACCAAATGGCATCTCAGATAGCACTAAGTGCCTGTGAGCAAACAGCTGAATTCTGCCCTGCCTCTCCAAATCAATTCAGTCAGAGGAGCCCAGGGACCAATTAATCTGACCCTTAATGCCTACTTCAGAGTGAGCTTAGTAATTTCCTAGACACCTATTTCTTCATTGACTAGAGTTTCATTAACTGTAATGGAAGGTTAGACATCTATATGCAATTGTCTACATTTAAGAGTCTGGTGGTATGTCCTGTCCATGTTGTCATGTAGAAGGCTGATACGCTTCTCTGGACAATGAGGTCTAACACAATGTGTGCAATTGCCAGGAGCTTCCAGGGGAAAAGCACAGGAATGCATCTGACCTTTCCATATTTTGTCTGGTCATCCAGTGTTCTTGCAAATGCAACAGCAAGAAAGTATTTGTCATAGCTTTGGTTTAGTTTTCACACCAATGAGTTTTGCAGGTATGGACTATGGCTGGCAAAATACAGACAGTTGAAAAGTCAAGTGAACAACCTGGAGAAGAGTGTTCTCATTGAATTCCTGCAGAATAGTTCATTTTTTTTTCCTTGAGATGTAAGCAATGGATATATCCTCCATCTAGATTTCTTAATTGCCTGTTGAAGGAATGTGAGCTTGGATGCTTCTTCATTAATGTCAGTGGTAAAAATCCCGTTGATGTGGAAAATAGCCCCAAATAAATTGTTGATGACCTACTGAGGTCCCTTCCAACCTGAATTATTCTATGATTCTGTGGTTCTATGATACAGTACAGTGTGATACTGAAAATGCAGGTTGTCATTAAGAGGAGGCAGTGACTGATTAATATTTAAGACTATATATTATTATAAATATCCAGAAGAAAGTTATATCTTCACAGGTTAGGAGAATTGGGAGAGGATTCATTTAAAAATTTAGATAATTTAATTTTTGTCTCATTTCAGTTTAGCCACATAAAAATTAGGGGAGTAACCTAATTGTAGTCAGCTTATCTCCTATATTCTGAAGAGCCAAGGAAGTTCTCCACATATTCAGTCCATCTATCTTCAGCTTAGGTCCCACTGTCCCCTTAGTGTGGTGCCTTCTCTTTTTCCGCTAACTGTGGCTATGTGGCTAGCTCAGACTAAACACTGAAATTTCAGACAACTGAAGTTATACAGCATCAATTCCAGGCTTAATGGCATAGACTGTTTGCACTGTCAAACAGACCCTTGATTCATGTACCTTCCTTTGGAAAGTTACTTACAGAATCATAAAATCATAGAATGGTTAGGGTTGGAAGGGACCTTCAAAGGTCATCTAGTCCAACATCCCTGCAAGGACCAGGGACATCCCCGACTAGATCAGGTTGCTCAGAGCCTCATCCAGCCTGGCCTTGAACATTTCCAGGGATGGGACATCAACCACCTCTCAACCTGTTCCAGTGTTCTACCACCCTCATTGTAAAAAAATTCTTCCTAATATCTAATCTAAATCTACCTCCCTCTATTTTAAAACCATTACTCCTCGTCTTATTACAACAGGCCCTACTGAAGTGTTTCTCCCCATCTTTCCTGTAGGCCCCCTTGAGGTACTGGAAGGCTGCTATAAGGTCTCCCCAGAGCCTCCTCTTCTCCAGGCTGAACAGCCCCTATTCTCTCAGCCTGTCCTCACAGGAGAGGTGCTCCAGCCCTCTTATCATCTTCATGGCCCTCCTCTGGACCCTCTCCAACTGGTCTATGTCCTTCTTACGTTGTTATGTTCTTATGTCCTTATCTTACAGCTTTTACAAAATTCAACTACTCTGTTAACATTCAGTATTTTATTACTGAAGAACTTCTGGCAAATAAAAGCTCTTGTTGTTCTCCAATAGTTAGAGACTGTGGACATAAGTTTTGACATATCATGTTATCTTTCTGGAATTGTTGTTATTTGCTGGATCAGGCTTTCAAAGATCGAACTGAACATATAAAAAGACAACCTACCCTGTATTTCTTTTATAGGTGTGGATTACAATGTGAAAACCATCACAGTAGATAATACCCAGGTAGCCCTGCAACTCTGGGACACTGCCGGCCAGGAACGGTGAGAAACATTCTGTTGTGATTTAACCCTGGTAGTGGGCTAAGCACCACACAGCTGCTTCCTCACTCCACCATCCCACTAGATGGGGGAGAGATTCAGAAAAGTGAAAGTGAGAAAACTCATTGGTTGAAATAAAGACAGTTTAATAATTAAAAAAAAAAAACAACAAACCCACCACCAAAAAATAATAAAGAGGAAAAGAAACAAAACCAAGAAAAAAAAGTCATGCAAAAAAACCCAGTTCCTCACCACCAACCAATGCCCAGCCAGTCCCTGGGCAGCTGCAGCCTCAGCCAACCTCTCTCCCCTTCCATCTACACTTTTATTGCTGAGCACAATGGTATGGACTATCCATTTGGTCAGTTGGGGTCAGCTGTCCCAGATGTGTTCCCCTACCAACTTCTTGTGCACCTCAGCCTACACACTGGTAGGCAGTCTGAGAAGCAGAATAGGCCTTGATGCTGTGTAAACACCGTTAAGCAGTAACTAAAATGGTGTCTTACCAACACTGTTTTCATCACAAATCCAAAACATAGCCTCGTCAAGCTAGTATGATGAAATTTAACTCTAGCCCAGCCAAAACCGGTACACACTCTAAAGTTTTGCTTCCTAGAATCATCTGGTTGAAGATCAGTAAGCATAGACCTAATCCTGCTTCTTGGGAGAGAAACAAATATAGGGCTATTCCTGATAGAGCCAGTGAATTTGCAATTTAGATCCTTCCCTAGGAGCAATAACATGCTGATTTGGTGCTAAGTGTCTATTGAAAAACTGCTGATCTGTAAAAGAAATTCTTATTAATGATCTCAAAAGTTTAATACCACACAATTTCTTTATCAGGAAGGCTGATTTTAAAATGTACCTAGAATTATTTCTATAGCAGAAAATGCCTTTATAGTTAAAAAAGGAAGGATGGGGAGAATTACTATAAAATTTTACTTATATTGTCAGATTGCTACTTCTTTTGAAGAGAGCTGTAAACAGGTTCTTACTTGTAGGTACCGAAGTATTACCAAACAGTTTTTCAGAAAAGCTGATGGTGTCATTGTGATGTACGATATAACAGCGAGAGACACATTCACAGCTGTCAAGCAGTGGCTGATAAGCATCGAGGTAACATGACATGACTTTAAATCTTAACTCTGGTGTCACTATTCTCTACCTTCTTCTGGACAGGGAGTGTTAGCAGGCCACAGCACAGAGAGCAGCCTGTTTCTTGTGTTGTCACAATTACATTTTTGTTAGTGATTTTGTTCTGCACAGTTACCAGTAAAGCTGTTTTTAGAATCTCTGTATCTATGAAAATAATCACAGTTCCAGGATTTTAAGGACTTAAAATGAGTGGTGGGGAAAGCCCAGCATGGAGTCCTCTGATTTCTTATAAAGGTTATCTAGCTGATGACTCCCGTTGGAGCACTACTAGCACTGGGAGGTGCTTTGGATCAATGATAATGGTCTGATGGTCACTGATCATCACTGGCAGTTTGACAACCAAGTGTCTCATGGGTAATTGACTGTTATGAACATAAGCTGTAAACTTGAAGCTGTAGTACACATTAGTGCTATAAAACTGTCTCGTGACAGTTCAGTTTCCTGTGGATCACCCTTTCAACCACATGGAAACAAAATCATAGTCCATGCCACTGAGTTAATTAAAAATTCTCTTTTTTTTCTCTTGATATATCTCTGTAGCTCATAGACAAGATACTGAGAGTGCAGGCAGCTGAATTTGCTTGTGGTCAAAATGAAAATAAAACTGAGGCTGCTTCCATAAAGGACTGAGTCGCTAGAGAGAACAAAGTGTGACTTCCTATTTGCTCACTGTTGCAGGGTATTGCTACTGAAAAAGTAGGGGACAAATTGGTATGCGAAGATCATTTAGTCTGATTTTATTAGGCATGAGTTGTAGTATAATACACTGTTTGCCGTAATGGCTAATAGATGGCTTTGCAAGTTGAAATTAGTACTCATTCATTCAAATGTTTGCAAACAGCCATAGTTATTCCTCATCAGAGTAGCTCTACTGAAGTAATAGTAGCATGCATTTTGTAAGAACAGGCCCTTATTAAACATATGATCTTAACAAATCAGTGATTGTTATAATTCAGTATGGTAAAAGGTAGAGGAGAATTCCAGGTTTTGATCCAGAAAAATAAAATATTGTGGTCAAAATCTTTTTCCAAGCTGTAATAGTTCACTCATCTTTATTGACTAATTTTGTTTGCTACAAACTCTTGCTAAGTTGAAAACATATAGCCAAATCCATTTACTGCTACAGCATTCAGCGCACTTTATGAATGTACTCATTGTGGTAATTCCAACCATTTTTAAAATGAATTTTAATTTGTGCCTATTCTATGTATTTTTGGGGCCTATTCTGTGTATCTGTCCGCTACTTTATGTAATTTATTTGGCATAATTGTACCCAGATGTTGTCATTATTTTCCTGTCCATGTAGCTAGAAAAGCAGTGTCTGTAAACATGCAATGTCAGAGCCTGCGTAACACGGTAGTTTTCTTTCACCAATTTTATTATAGACTCTAAGGGGTTTCTGTGCTGTTATTAAAAAATGCCAAGTTAGTGCAATCTTTTTCATGCTTTTCATGTCTTTTTCATGCCTTTTATCCAGCTTTAATTCTTGACATATTTGTAACTAAAGGGCCACATACTTGGCTCATACATGATGTCTTAAATGTCTTGTGGCAGTGTGACACTTTAGTTTTTATCCTCTTGTTCTGTGATTTTTTAAATACAATGCCCTAGTTGATATTTTTTCTTTATTCTGCAGGAGACAACTGGGGAGAATGTACCCGTGCTTTTGTTGGGTAATAAAACTGATAATGAAAAGGAACGTGAGGTCCCTATGGGAATGGGGGAGCATCTTGCTAAGGTACTATACTTAAAGGGTAACCCCTTACAGAACTTGAAGGTGAAGGTTTGAAAATGGAGTCTGAATGTGTTTAAATTCATAGAAATACAGATTAATTTTATTCAGACAGGTATTTTTAAGGATTAGGAACCCCATCACACTCATCAATTCAGTTCTCAGTGATGTAAGTGCTAATAATTATAGCAGTTATAAAACTATCTAGATGAAAAAACCACAGAATTGTGCAAAAAATATTTAAGAATTCACTCTCATTGTCTCTCCCCTCTCTCTCTCCTTTTTGTTCTCTCTTTCTCTATTTTTTGCTCCCTTCTCTTTTTCCCTCTCTTTTTCCTTTCTTTTCTCTGTGGATGGATTCTTAACAAAGAGATAATTTGGAGATGTTTTTTCCCTCCTACTTCCTGTAAAACCACAGAAGACCATCTGTTACTTCTATGGTAGGAGTAGAAAACGTTTACTTTTAGTAACTTTCCATCAAGGAGATAAAATAATTAGAGTTAACAGTCTGCATCTACCAGAGCACTGGTGATCCACAGGCCATAACTTAAGGATTAAGGGACTGCAAATAGCAGATACTTGTTTATATATTCCTGTGTACCATACCCATCAATTTTCCTTTTGCATATAGTTTGAACACCAGTGCTTGGAAATGCAGGCAGTTTTGAGACCCTGGAGGCTAGGATGTAGTATTGAATCCAGGGTGTAGTATTGAATCCTTCTATGAAAAAACAAATGATACATAAATGCTAAATGGACAGAGTAGGTGTCTTTTGTGTAATTTAGCTCCCTTAAAAAAAATGTATTAGTAAACCAAAGATGAATCATTCTAATATATAGAACTCACGGCCCACCAGGCCATTAATTTTAACACATCATGCAAGAAAATAAAATGTTATGCATAAGTAAAACAAAGAAAGTTGTCAGATTAAAGATGGTTATAATCAAATGAATGGATCTGAATGACTCATTTGAATGTCTGAATGTGCTGACTGAGGTAGCTAAGGGAAGGAATGATTAATGACAATGGATTAGTTGAAAAGCAATGTAGATATAATTAAATTATAACAATTTGCTTTCTGAGCTAATAATAACCATGAATTTTAATGAAATATTAGTTCTTGCTAAATAGCCATATAATTCCTATGAAACCACATACCATTGTCTCTATTAGTGAATGCGATTGAGTTACTTATTTTGTGAGTAATCCTATGATTTACTCACAAATGACCCAAAATACACGGGACTAGATGCTGAACTAATACAAATATATATACAATATATTGTATATGTATACAATGATACAATATGTATAGCCATATTTGGTGAAAACAACCCTGAACCTGTTCTCATGCAAAGAACCAGATTAGCCTGTTGACCATGAAGTCCAACAGTTTTTATGGACTGTTTCAAAATCTCACAGGATGGGATAGGTTTTATCTATCCTTGCCATCATGATGTTTACTCTTTAATTCATCCATGAATAGATCAGCTTCATCATAGCCTTGTTGTTTCCTATGATACCTTACAGAATCCCTATCCTCATCCTATGTCCGCTTTCCCAGAGTATCATACACACACTGCAACTACCTGTCTTCTCAAATGACAAGGAATTGAAAGGACACCCTTCGTAGAACAAATCATAGAATGGTTAGGGTTGGAAGGGACCTTCAAAGGCCATCTAATCCAACCCCCCCTTCAAGGATCAGGGACATCCCCAACTAGATCAGGTTGCTAATCATCTTTGTGCCCCTCCTGTGGGCCCTCTCCAACTGGTCCATGTCCTTCTTATGTTGGGGGCTCCAGAAATGGATGCAGTACCCCAGGTGAGGTCTCACCAGAGCAGAGTACAGGGGCAGAATCACCTCCCCTGACCTGCTGGCCATGCTCCTTTTGATGCAGCCCAAGATGCAGTTGGTCTTCTGGGCTGCAAGCGCACATTGCTGGCTCATGTTGAACTTCTTGTCAACCACTACCCCCAGGTCCTTCTCCTCAGGGCTGCTCTCCATCCATTCTCCGCCCACCCTGTATTTGTGCCTGGGATTGCCATGACCCAAGTGCAGGACCTTGCACTTGGCCTGGTTGAACTTCATGAGGTTTGCATGGGCCCACCTCTCCAGCCTGTCAAGGTCCCTCTGGATGGCATCCCTCCCCTCCAGCTTGTTGACAGCACCATACAGCTTGGTGTCATCAGTGAACTTGCTGAGGGTGCACTCTATCACACTGTCCATCTCGCCAACAAAGATGTTGAACAGGGCCAGGGCCAACATGGACCCCTGAGGGACACCACTCGTCACCAGTCTTCACTTGGACATTGAGCTGTTGACCACAACTCTCTGAGTGCCACCATCCAGCCACCTCCTTACCCACCGAGTGGTCCGTCCATCAAACCCATGTCTCTCCAGTTTAGAGAGATGGATGTCATGTGGGACAGTGTCAAATGCCTTGCACAAGTCCAGGTAGATGACATCAGTTGTTTGTGCCTTGTTCATCAATACTGTAACCCTATCATAGAAGGGCACCAAATTGGTCAGGGATGATTTGCCCTTAATGAAGTCATCTTGGCTATCACCAATCACCTCCTTGCATTCCATGTGCCTTAGCATGGTTTCCAGGAGAATCTGCTCCATGACCTTGCCAGGCACAGAGGTGAGGCTGACTGGCCTATAGTTCTCCAGGTCTTCCTTGTTACCGTTTTTAAAAATTGGGGTTATGCATCCCATTTTCCAGTCATCAGGCACCGCACCAAACTGCCACAACTGCTCAAATACGATGGACAGCGGCTTGGCGACTTCATGGACTTGTGCACCTTCAGGTTCCTTAGATTGTCTCAAACCTGCTCTTCTGCTACAGCAGGCTGCTCTTCACTCTCCCAGTCCCTGCTTTTGCCTTCCGCAACTTGGGTGACGTGGCTAGAGCCCTCACTAGCGAAGACTGAGGCAAAAATGTCATTGAGTACCTCAGCCTTCTCCATATCCCAGATAACCAGGTCACCGGTTTGCTTTTGGAGAGGGCCTACATACATTCTCCCTGGACTTCCTTTTGTCCCTGACGTGCCTATAGAAGCTTTTCTTGTTGCCCTTGATGTTCCTGGCCAGATTCAATTCCATCAGGGCTTTAGACTGCCTTACCTGATCCCTGGCCGCTTAGACAGCCTCTCTGTAATCCCCCCAGGCTACCTGTCCTTGCTTCCACCCTCTGTAGGCTTCCTTCTTGATTTTCAGTTGGCCCAGGAGCTCCTTGTTCACCCACACAGGCCTCCTGGCATTTTTGCCTGACTTGCTCTTCATTGGGATGCATCGCTTCTGAGCTTGGAGGAGGTGCTCCATGAATATCAACTAATTTTCTTGGGTGCCTCTTCCCTCCAGGGCTGTATCCCATGGCACTTTACCCAGCAGATCCCTGAAGAGGCCAAAGTATGCCCTCCTGAAGTCCAGGGAAGAGAGCTTGCTGCACACCCTCCTCACTGCCCCTCCACCATCTCATGGGCAGCCAAGGCTACCTTTGAGCTCCACGTCCCCTACCAGCCCCTCCCTGTTGCTGAGAAAGAGGTCAAGCATGGCACCCCTCCTCTTTGGCTCCTCTGTCACTTGCAGGAGAAAGATTTCATCCATGCATTCCAGGAACTTCCTCAATTGCCTGTGCCCTGCTGTGTCGCCAACAGATGTTGGGGTGGTTGAAGACCCCCATGAGAACCAGGGCTCGTGACCGTGAGGGTGCTCCTATCTGCCTGTAGAAGTCTCGTCTGTTCAGTCCTCCTGGCCAGGTGGCTTGTAGCAAACCCCTACTCTCATGTCCCCTGCCCCTGCTCTCCCTCTAATCCTCACCTGTAAGCTCTCTGTCAGCTCCTCATCCATCCCCAGGTGGAGCTCCATGCACTCCAGCTGGTTGCTGACATAGAGGGTGACACCCCCTCCTTCTCTCCCCTGCCTGTCCTTCCTAAAGAGCCTATATCCCTCCATCGCAATGCTCCAGTCATAGGAGTCATCCCACCATATCTCTGTGATGCCAACAAGATCATAGCCCTGCAGGCATGCACACATCTCTAACTCTTCCTGTTTGTTCCCCGTGCTACATGCGTTGGCACTTAAGCTGGGCCCCTGGTGAAGCTGATATTTCCTAAGAAATGCATATAGTTATTTGTTAGGCACATTTGGACTTCTTTTCTTTTGTAACTCTTTACTGTTAGTTCTAGAATTAAATTCTAAATTTTCCTTAGCTGATCTATTTCTGTTTCTTTGTTTGCATATTGCAGTATAACTGTGTTGCTTTTTTAAATCTTTGCCCATTTCAGTATAACTTTTAAAAATCTGGAGTGAGATATTGTGCAGAGTTTATTGAAATGTTCTTTCTGTTTGATTCTAGGATTACAATTTAATTTTCTACGAATGCAGTGCATATTCTGGGTACAATACCAAGAAGTCTGTGCTTCACTTAGCTAGGTAAGAAAAAAACCAAAATCTGTGAGTTCCATATGTGCCTGACTTCCCTGTCACTCATGACAGAGTGAATCCTCTTTGTTAAATTCGTGCAATAGGAACTTACGGTGATGAGTATTTGTTTCTTTTAAATTCGTCTGTAGCCTGACCCTAGTGCTCAAACGGAGCAGTTGCTCAGGTTCATAAAGAGTCCTGTGTAAGCTAGTGAAGCTCTGTATAGACCCAGAAACACCTGAACTGCTGCTAGGAAAGCTGAGGGCCTGGGATCCTGTGATAGTTCTTGCAGGAAGCTGTTGGAGGTTTGGAGAAATATGCTTGGAAACTAATGCTGCTAAGTCCTTGCAGCAGAACATTGAGTGTGCTACTTTCTTCCTTCTGCTCATTACAGCTCAATATCTGCTGTCTGCCTGGGCCTGGGAGAGAGGGAAAGGAGAGTTTTTGAACTTATATAAAGGCGAGGGGTAAAAATACAGGTACATCTGTCCCCTCTGAACTATTTACAGATGTTAAAACACTGGTAATGAATTGGCAGCTCTTTAATGTTGTTGCTGAAGCTAGTGAAATTTTGTGAATGTGTCAGGTAACTGATAAATGTCTAGGTAGCCAGATGCGTTCTTGTTTTGCTCCACCCTCAAAAGTAACAAATTAAAAGTAGATGTTTTGATTCTGTGTAATATGCAATAAATGCTAACAATCGGCACCAACTACATTTTTCTAACTAGATGAACAAAGATTATTTTGTGATGGAGCCACCATAATTGTACTTTTTTGTTTGTTTGTTAGGTCACAAAATTCTATCATTTTGTTAATCTCTGGACAATTTTATAGACTTGGGGGAAATATTTTTTTTGTTTTATCTCTTATGAATGTTATTGACTTTTTTTCTCAAAAATATTGTTTCTTTCCCCAGGATTTTAAAGGAACACGAAGATAAAGTGAAAGAGAAAACCATTGAACTTCAATCTGATATGAATAAAAAGTCTTGCTGTATCAGGCCATAAAATGCTGGGGCACGTTTAAACAAAAGTTGTACCTTTATACAACACTACATGGCACCATCAGATTTGTTTATCTTCTACATTATTTCCTCTGCAGTGTTCTGACTGTGGTTGTAAGTGAACCTTAAAATCCTTGTGTGCTCTGATCTTCACTTTTACAAATATTGTCTTTAGTTAATTGACAATGTATTTGAGGCAGTAACAGTCTTTTATTCTGTTTTGACGCCTAACACCACTGAATCCTGCTTTGTGATCGGGCTTGTAGAAGCTGCCATGCTATTAATAATAAGAAATAATTTTACAGGCAGAAAACTACTTTGAATGTGAAGTAAATTCTTACTGGTGTGGATGATCTATCATCTGAATACTTATGTTTATTTCGGTGCTCTTTAGATCTTGATTTTGTACTGATCTTTGTTACTGTTTTTTAAAAATTGAAATAGATATCTGGTTGGTTGTTTAAAAGCAACACACCAGCAATTGCAAGGTATAAGGTGGTATTTTAAAGCTTACTGTGAAATATACATGAACAAAAGATTGAAGAACTATGAAGATTGTCATAAGTAGCATTAACTCATTTATACTACACATTTTTGCATATAGGCCTGTGATAAGAGATGCTTCCTCCCACTTAGATGTGAAGAATTAGGTCTGTTTAGACAGGTCACTGAGATACCATACAGGCTTGCCTGAACTGTTGCAGAATAAGCTGGCATGTTTCCATGGTGAGATGGTGCTATGCAAATATCTAGCTTAGTTTCTAGAAACAGTAAAGGCATGGTAGTGCAGTGCTTTACTATGGCTAGTTAGCATTGCACTCAGAGCAAGTCAGCCTGTGCTCTTCACCATATTTGACATGGCTGTGTTGCTTTATGTTGCAGAGCTTCCTCTGAACTTCTGTTTGGCTATGTTTTCCTACAGAAGTCCCAAAGAAATCTGTGGCTGACTTGAACATTCAAATCAATTCACTGTCATTAGTGCTGATCGAAAATGCATAACTACACAGGAAGTTCATTTCACTGGTGTAGTTGGTTGTAGTATAAAGCATAATATGGCCAGCTGAACAGCTCTTTGTCTCCAGAAGTCTGTCATCTGCCAGATGTTGGAGACAGAATTTTCAGAAATAGTCGATCTTCTTTTGAAGAAGATTTTGCAAAACTTTCCAGCATTTAAGGAGTGAAAAATCTCACCAAAATCCAGTGAGATATTGCTCTCTTTAGCAATGTTAAGAAAAAATTCCTCCTCATGTACTTAAATCATAGAATCATAGAATGGTTAGGGTTGGAAGGGACCTTCAAAGGTCATCTAGTCCAACCCCCCCGTAAGGAGCAGGGACATCCCCGACTAGATCAGGTTGCTCAGAGCCCCATCCAACCTGGCCTTGAATGTTTCCAGGGATGGGGCATCCACCACCTCTCTGTGCAACCTGTTCCAGTGTTCAACAACCCTCATGGTAAAAAATAATATCCAATCTAAATCTACCTCCCTCTATTTTGAAACCATTACCCCTAGTCCTGTCACAACAGGCCCTACTGAACAGTCTCTCCCCACCTTTCTTGTAGGCCCCCTTGAGGTACTGGAAGACCGCTATAAGGTCTCATCTGCCATACAGCATTTCCCTTTGGTTTAACCAGGGCCTGACAGCACTGAGATGTAGTGTTTGAGAAATCAAACTCATAGGGACATGTTTTAGAAAATCATGGCCCACTCTGGATTATAAGAAACTCAAATATCATTTTTACTTTTGGAAGCCTTTGTAGAATATAAATGAAAATATGAAACTTGAGAGTGGGTTACCCAGCTAGCACATGATTAACAATTATTCCTGTTGGTATTTGTCTTCACTGCATCCGGCTACTGTGGTAAGCATTCAAGAATGATTATTCATGATGGTGAGCTTGTTGGGAAAGTGGAACTTTATTTATTTCACTAAAATATCAAGCAAATCTGTAGATTTTATTATATGAGACTTATAGGCATTAAATTTTCAATCCATTTTCTAAATGTTTCCAAAAAGTTATTTTTGATTTGAATAATGAACTAATTTGAAACTAAAGATGAAAGTTAAGCACTGGCTCAATAAGTAACTCTATTTTGGGATAAAATCTTCATCAGTAATTAATTGTGTTCTTGCAATTTTAATCTGATCAAAGGTATTTATCTAGTGCCAAGACCTATATCATAATTTGCATATCCTATATGCGTATCAGCACTCAAATGCCCTTTCCTGTGATATCCAGAGATGACCCATTTCCATATCAAGTAGAATAACCAGGATTTTCCTTTTGTCGGGAATGATAGATGGACCAAATAGCCCAGGATGAGCTGATGCTTAGGAGTTTTTTTCCCTTGTGGATTCCTGAGAGTCTGCTCATCCAAAAGAAGAAAACTCCCCTTGCTTCCAGTGAGATGCTTAAGAACCCCTAAAACCCAAGAGGAGCAAAATGAGCATCTGTTAATGAAAATCAGTAGGCTTCCTGTTCACTTCCCAGGGTTGCTTCTGGAAGTTCATTAATGGTTGTGATGAAATGAGTCACCTTATCAACTGTTACATGTCATCCATCATGGAAATCTTTTCTGAATTGAATCACCTGTGTTCAGTCCTGGCTGGAGTTGAACTAATGCAAACCCCTAATTTAAATCTCAACAAAACCAACTGTTTATCCCAATTTCAACTAGGGAAGAAGTGTCATCAGTTTAAATATTGGCTTTGCTAATTGACTTTGAATTATCTGTTCCCTTGCAGTAAGGTGTTTCCTACCCCATCTGTATCAGAACTGGCAATATTTCTTTCAAACTCTGTCAGCCTCAGGAAGACAGTTTGAGGGCTTAGTTTCAGCTTTACTACCACTAATTCTAACCACACAGAACTCCAAATTCAGGTCCTTGATTTTTTATTCCCTGAAGTTAATCTTGATTTTTGAGGAAAGTGACACGTCAGGTGGATCTTCTTTATGTGACTTCTACAGGATCATTTTTGTTCAGACTTTTTTTAGTGTACACTGAGACCTGCTAGCAGGGTATACACAACTTCAGGGTAGACAATACTAAAGAGCAGTTGATTCCTGGGACAAACGGGATTTATTTTTCTTCATCTACTGAAGCTAAATCTGGTGTAGTCTAAGACCCAGGAGGCGTCTCCCATCTCAGACTGATATCTGTGGCTGCTACTGGTCCTTTTTGCAAGTCCAGTCAAACCCCAAGCTGAGTACTTATTGCAAAAATGCAGATACACACACAACAGTAATGTTATCAGCCACACAGACAGCACAGAGAGCAGTGTCTTCACTGCTTGTCACCCATGTACACACAACAGCATTCCTATAAATATGAACACAGATAGCCCAATCTTTCTCTTCCTTTCCAGTGGATCAAGATCGAAGTTTGCTGATGAAAACATACAGGTACACAACTCCTATGGCTTGCAGTGCTCTGTCTCCCCAGGATCATGCAGAAATTTGGTACAATAGGATTTAATAAAAAGACTGGATAGCCTGCAGTTGTGGGGTGCAGGGCACAGTCAGATAAAGTCTGACAAGCAGCTTGCTTGCATACAACTGGCTCCTTCTATTCTACCTTCTCTTGATTTTTTCCCATGTTTGTTCTTCCTCCATCCACCTTGATCCACTCCCTTTGTCTGCCCTTCATATCCCAAAGAAACAACTTGCTCCTAGTTGCTTTTTCCCATTAGTCCCAATTTTGCTACATCTGTACCCACTGACATTATATTTCTTCTACCATTACATAGGCCGCCTTGGCTTTACGTGATACAGTTGCTATAGTTACTTAGGTGCTGCTGGCCTTGCAAGTTCCCACTCCTCAAAAAGTCCCTACTCCCCTATTCCCTTCGAGTATCTGTGAAGTTAGTCACGGAGTTACTGTGGAACTCCCCCTTAACCACCTGTGAAGTCCAGCCATTGCTCACAGTGCTATCTGTAACTATTATCAGCTTCTTACTCCGTTATTTGTCATGTTCAGAGTTTCTTTTGAAACGTTGAGAGTTTCTCATGGTCTGTTTGGTTAGCTAAACTTCAGGCCAGGTCCTAGTCATTTGTCTGCACACCTTAACACACAGTAGTTATTTGTTGACTAATGCTCACAGAAGAAAGGTATGACTAATGTGCTACAAGGCTCTACTTCTGGAAAGATTCTACTGGCCGGGTGGTCATCAAACTGGTGTGGGAATTGTCACCTTCCAGTGTTCCTTGATGCTAACTGATCCTTTGTGTTGATGGGTTGCTGTCTTCTGACTCTCCACCAGTGTTTTATACCTCCTGTCAGTATTTTTCTCAGATCTATCAGAAAGGTAATACTGGCTTAATAGCAATAAAGCATTCTCTCTTAATCTCTCTAGTTTTGATTTAGCTTTAGCTTGCGTACAGCCCCCCTCCCCAGGTTTTTATAAAGGTAAGCCAAGATCATGATACAGCTGGGCATCATGAAACTGGACTTTGGGTCATAAAATCTTCTCTTGTCAGTTATGTAGATATTTTTGGAGATGTAGATGATGTCTTTGTACTGAAATCAAAAGGTAGTAGGCAAGGGAATACCGAGCAGAAGTGTATTTCACCTATACCTATTGTGCTCTGAGAGCACAGAAATATCCTCATTTAGAAGTAACTAAAATGCTGATACAGAAATCTTTGAATACAAGTATCTGCAATTCAACAGAACATTTTAGCTGCAGAATGTTGTTTTCTTTTTTCTATCAGACTCCTCCTAATAGTCTTTGGACAAAGTTCACAGCTGCTGTAAGTTCGGTGACTGTAGTATCCTCTTTTAGAATGTATATTACTCTTGAAAATTTCCTGTACTAGAATGAAAAGTACCAACAATAATGAATGAGAAATTCTGCTGAAAAAATACTTCTTACCCTCAGCAGGCTTCATCCTTCTCTCAAGTTCACTGATGTAACACCTTGACTCAGTAATGTTTCTTCTGATGCCACCGTATATACAGTAAATCAGCTCACAAGCAGTGCTCATCCATGTAAACTCTTCGAGAGGGTGATCAGTTGGTAGGAGAAAGTGGGATAAATTAATCTTCTGAGCCTGGTCAGGTACCCAATACTGGAAGATCTTTGGGTATCACACATACTACAAGCATATTTGCATGGATATAACGCAATGCTCCTAGTTGTTTGGAATGGGCATATGTTACAGGCTGTAAGTAGCAGTGGGCTGCAGTTGTGACCTGTGTGGGGGAGATCATGAAGTACTGTGTGCTAGTCAAAACTGGTTCCAGCCTGGCCAGATGCAAGTGAAGCAACAGTAGAAAAAAAACATTACACACTATAACCTTACTCAGGGAAGAGTACAGCAACTCCCCATATAACATGCCTCTGTTAAGAAAAAAAGGAGGGTAATTGGTGTAGGCAATTCCCTTCTGAGAGGAACAGAGGGCCCAATATGCTGACCAGACCCATCCCATAGGGAAGTCTGCTGCCTCCCTGAGGTCCGGATTAGAGACATTACTAGGAAACTCCCTGGTAGGGTAACTACCATTACTAGGAAACTCCCTCTGATTATTACCCACTATTGGTTGTGCAGGTTGTCAGTGATGAGATTGCAGAGAGAAGCCCAAGAGCAATCAAAAGGGACTTCAGGGCACTGGGGTGATTGGTTGAAGGATCAGGAGCACAGGTTGTGTTTTCCTCAATCCCATCTGTGGCAGGGAAGAATACTGAAAGGAATAGGAAAACTCACCTGATTAACATGTGACTCAGGGGCTGGTGCCATGGTTGGAATTTGGGGTTTTTTGATGGGAAGGTTTACATAGCACCAGGCCTGCTGGTGACAGATGGAGTTTGGCTGTCTCAAAGAGGGAAAAAAGATTTTTGCTTATGAGTTGGTGGGGCTCATTGAGAGGGCTTTAAACTAGGTTCGAAGGGGAAAGGGGATATAGCCAGACTCACTAGAGATGAGCCTAGGGGTGACATGCCAGTGTTGAAGGTGAAATTGATAGCCCCACTCAAGTGCATCTACACCAATACACGCAATATGGGCAACAAACAGGAGGAGCTGGAAGCCATTGTGCAGCATCTGTGGCTGATGATAGTCACCATGACAGAAACATTGTGGGATGACTCTCATGACTGTAGTGCTGCAATAGATAGCTATAAGCTCTTCAGAAGAAATAGGCAACGAAGGAGAGGAGGTGGGGTGGATCTGTGTGTAAGAGAGTGTTTTGATTGTATAGAGCTCAACAATTGTGATGATAAGGTCGAGTGCTTATGGGTAAGGATGAGGGGGAAGGCCAGCAAGCAGATATCCTGCTGGGAGTCTGTTATAGACCATGCAACCAGGATGAAGAGGCAGATGAAACATTCTACAAGTGACTGGTAGAAGTCTTACAATCGCTAGCCCTTATTCTCTTGGGGAACTTCAACTTACTGGATGTCTGCTGGAAATACAACACAGCAGAGACGAAACAGTCTAGGAGGTTCCTAGAGTGTGTGGAAGATAACTTCCTGACACAGCTGGTAAGTGAGCCTACAAGAGGAGGTGCCTCACTTGACCTGCTATTTACAAACAGAGAAGGACTGGTGGGAGATATGGTGGTCAGAGGCTGTCTTGGGTTTAGCAACCATGAAATAAGAGAGTTCTTAATTCTTGGTGAAGTAAGGAGGGAGTGGTCAGCAAAACTGCTACCATGGACTTCCAAAGGGCAGACTTTGGCCTGTTCAGGGTACTAGTTGAGAGAGTCCCTTGGGAGACAGTCGTGAAGAGCAAAGGGGTTCAGGAAGACTGGGCATTGTTCAAGAAGGAAGTCTTAAAGGCAGAGGAGCAGGCTATCCCCATGTGCTGTAGGACGAACTGGCAGGGGAAATGACCAGCCTGACTGAACAGGGAGGTTTTTCTGGGACTCGGGGAAAAAAGGAGAGAAGAATGGGCAGGCAACTCAAGAAGCATACAGGGATGTCATTAGGTCAAGCAGAGAGAAAATCAGAAAGGCAAAAGCCCGGCTAGAATTCAATCTGGCACCTATTGTAAGAGATAATAAGAAACGTTTTTACAAATACATTAACAACAAAATGCGAGTCAAGGAGAATCTCCACCCTTTATTGGGTGCAGGGCAGAACATTGCCACCAAGGATGAGGAAAAGGCTGAGGTACTTAATGCCTTCTTTGCCTCAGTCCTTAACAGTATGACCAGTTATCCCCAGAGTATTCAGTCCCCTGAGCTGGAAGATGGGGACAGAGAGTGGAATGAGCCTGCCATAATCCAGCAGGAAGCAGTCATCGACATGCTGTGCCACCTGGACATGCACAAGCCTATGGGGCTGGATGGGATACACCCAAGAGTACTGAGGGAGCTGGCGGAGAAGCTTGTCAAGCCACTCTCCATCATTTATCAGCAGTCCTGGTTAACAGGGGAGGTCCCAGATGACTGGAGGCTTGCCAATGTGACGCCCATCTACAGGAAGGGCGGGAAGGAGGAGCCAGAGAACTACAAGCCTGTCAGCCTGACCTCTGTACCAGGGAAGATTATGGAGTGGTTCATCTTGAGTGTGCTCACCAGGCCTGTGTAGGACAACTAGGGGATCAGGCCCAGCCAGCACGGGTTCATGAAGGGCAGGTCCTGATTGACCAACCCGATCTCCTTCTATGACCAGGTGACCCACCTAGTGGATGATGGGAAGGCTGTGGATGTTATCTACCTGGGCTTTAGCAAAGCCTTTGATACCATCTCCCACAGCATTCTCCTAGAGAAGCTGGTGGCTCATGGCTTGGACAGGTATACCCTGCAATGGTTTAAAAACTGGATGGCCAAGCCCAGAGAGTTGTGGTGAATGGAGTTAAATCCAGTTGGCAGCTGGTCACAGGCAGTGTTCCCCAGGGCTCAGTGCTGGGGCCAGTTCTGTTTAACATCTTTAGGAATGATGCTTCAGAGACCAGCTTCAAGCAGGTAAAACTGCACTGAGGAAGGAAACTGAAGTGAAGAAAAGCAACCAGAAAAGCTCTTTTTTAGAGTTTTTTTTTGGAGCCAGCAGCAGTGCTGTGACTGGGCTAGCAGCTGGCAGCTTGTGAGAGGGCTCCTGACTCACCAGGGGTGGAGCTGACACTGCCTGCTCTTTATCTCTGGTAATTGACCTTGACCCATTTGCTGTGTGGATAAAGAGAGACCTGGAGGGCACAATGCAACACAGAAGGTGTGGAAAGCCTTTCTGAGCACCTAGGGTGGAGGTAGTCAGTATCTGAGGGCTGCCTGCATTGCCCATTCAATTAGGTGGCAGTGGGAGTGGAGGCTGTGTCTTGTATCAGCATGGGTGAGTGCTCTTGTCTTTTCTCAGGCAACTTGCTCTCCGGTTGACAGGCCCTGACACCAACACTTCAAACATGGTCCTCACCAGGAAATGGGCTTCCCACGCGAAGACTGTGGCAACCCAGACAGAGGGTCTGCTCCATAATGTGGCAGTT
>JAAGAY010001076.1:0-44455 GCA_011801015.1 Ardeotis arabs | reverse complement strand
ATACTGGTGGATACCATTTGAAAACTGACAAATAAAACTTAGTCATGAAATTGTGTGAGAAAACAATACCTGCAGTGAGTTCCAGGATCACCAGGACTGGGGAGAAGAAGGAGCAGAGAACTGGGCAGAAGAGGAGGAAATGTGGTAGCTAGGAGCTCGTAGAAGATGCAGAAAAAAAGAGCCAGTAACTCATTCATGAGCAGGCAGTGGAATGGGGGAGCATTGCTATAGCTGAGGATACAGCGGGAGAGAATTTCAGTGACCTTAAGGAAAATGAACCACAAATGAACTTGTTAGAGCGATGTTTGTTTTCTTCCATCTTGAAGGGCAAAAATTAGCATCTCGTGAGCTACTGTCTGGTCAGCCTCACCTTAATCCCCTGGAAGATGATGGAACATACAAAACTGGGAGGAGTGGCTGACACACCAGATGGTCCCCATTCAGAGGGCCCTCAACACACTGGAGAAATGGGCAGATAGGAACCTTATGAAGTTCCCTTATGAAGGGAAATGTGAAGTTCTGCGTCTGGGGAAGAATAACCACATGTACTAGTACAGACTGGTGGCCAGCTGGCTGGGAAGCAGTAAAAGGACCTGGGGCTCCTTTTGGAAATGAAGATGAGCATGAGGCAGCAATGTGCCCTTGCAGCGGAGAAGGCCAACGGCATGCCTTAGGATGAGCATTGCCAATGGGTTGAGGAACATGATTAGGCCTCAGTTCAGCACTGATGAGACCACATCACAGAATGACAGTAGTAGAGGTTGGCAGGCACCACTGAAGATAATCTAGTCATCCCCTCCATCCCTCAGGCAAGGTCTGCTAGAACAGATTGCTCAGGGCTGTGCTGAAAATCTCCAAGACTGGAGACTCCACAGCCTCTCTGGGCAAACTGCTCCGGTGTTCACCCATGCAGTAAAAGTATTTTCTTAAAGAAATGAATTCTTCAGATAGAATATGCTGTGTCTCGGTTTGTGCCCACTGCCTCTTGCCCTCGTACTGGGCACCGCTAAGAAGAGGCTGGCTCCCCCTTCTTTACACCCTCCCATCAGCTTTTCAGAAACATTGATAAGACATTCCTGAGGTGACAACTTCTTTTCTTGGGCAGAGGGTGGTGAGCACTCTGCAGTATTCAAACACTTGCTTCTGAGGCTGCTTTTGTTTCAAGGAATATAGCTCTTAAATGTGGCAATCCACAGTGACTGGTGGATGTGAGATCTTTGGTTTGCTTCTTTTTTTTACTATAATAGTTTTGGAACACTTAGCTTTTAAACCTCTATTAGTTTAATTTTCATAAAGATGTTAATGATTTTGAAAGCTTTCTGGAAGACAAATGCATCTATGTTCTGCTGAACTATTATACAGAGAAAAACATTGCGTGCAGTGACTGGTTCCTGAGCAGAAGTGTTTAGAAGGTAAGTTCTTCCTAGATAACATTTACACGTGAGTTTGGGGGGTTTTGGCAGAATTCCCACTGCAGAGGGGGTGTTTGAATTCTGCTCCATCAATTATGTCGACAAACGCAGTGTTTGTCTTCTACTTACCTGGAACTGGATTCTTAGAGTGAAAGGCTTTAACATTTGCCAGCAGCTTAGTATTTGTCTCCAGGCAGATAGTGTATAGTTTATCTTATATTGACTTAAATATCTTTAAGGGCACAATATGTGAGATGAGTCATAAGCAAATGGTATCACTTCACTTTGTAGGGGATGAGATCCCTGCCTGAGATCTTTTAGTGTTGCTTTGGTATAAACAAATGAACTCTGTCACTTTCTGTACTATGACGTCAACTGCAAGAATCACGGAGGGAGTAAATCATGAACACTTAGTCTTGCAAAGGTCTAGGTTTTGTGTACAAAATGATAGAATCATTAGGGTTGGAAGGGACCTTTAAAGGTCATCTAGTCCAAGCCCCCTGCAAGGAGCAGGGACATCTCTAAACAGATCAGGTTGCTCAGAGCCCCATCCAACCTGGCCTTGGATGTTTCCAGGGATGGGGCATCCACCACCTCTCTGGGCAACCAAGAAGCTCACATTTTGATGGGTCAGAGGAAATACAATTGTAATATTTGAATTCTTGCAACTTCACTGGATGGAATGTAGTTTTCCTGAGGTTCATTTGTGCGCATAAGCAGATAATTGCAATGCTGTATTTCCCTGAGGCTTTGGGGCTGGATGGTGGTGCTGGTGTGTGGACGGTGTGGTGCTGGTGTGTGCAGCTGTGTGGACGGTTTTGGAGAGGCCTGCATTGGACAGAGCAAACAGGAAAACTACAGGGGAAGCTAAACTAAGCAAAAGTAGATGCTGGAGAGCCAGCTTTGAATAGGTAACACTATTTGCCAATACTGTAGTTTTACTTTAAGCAGTAACAACAGCAAGAGTGAGTGTGCAGTGTTGTCAGACTGTTCGCTGTTTGTTGGCTCTAGTATCACTCTTAAAAAAATCGGTGGTTTTAGCTTTTGTCCTATGTAGACTTATTAAGAGCCTCTACTGTCTTGCAATATGTCTGTGTGTGTGCTCTCTAACGAACTCTTGACCATTTTGACTGAAGTCTTAAATGAAATTTTTATTTTTCACCTCTAGAGAGCGATCTCGAGCTACTTTCAAAAAGCTGCCCGGGTAAAACCTCACTAAGTCGCTGCTGAATGATTTGGATTTGAACTAAAGTGTCTCATCTTTTAATGAGTTCATCTCGTGGTCTTGTAATACCAAGGAAATTTTTACTGTTGTCAATAATTATTATATTTTGCTTCCCCGTGCTCCCTTGAGGTTCATATGGTGCCACGCATGTATTCAACCTCTCACTGGCGAGCCTGAAGAGAAGAGACGTACACGTCCTGAAGCAGAATTCTGGTGGACTCAGAATTGCTGCCTAAAAATTTACATGCCTAATTTCAGGTACATTATGGGATTTCAGTATTTTAAGGGTGGATTCTTTGACTATGCAGTTTACTATTTCCATTGATTTTACCAAATATTAAATGAAGACAGTATTAGGAATCACATGCTTCTTCATCAAAGCAGAAGTCTTCAACTTTCAGCCTTCAGTACCATGTCCTTTTTCAATATACAACCCTCCTTCACACTCACAGCAACAAAAGTAAAAGAGTGATCCTGCAGCTGAAGGCTGCAAACATTGGCCTGTAAAACATTGTTACAGGCCTTTTAACTTTTTTCTCTTTTTTTAAATAGACTTCTGAATTTTTTGATGTGTGAAAATATTCCTGTAGCTCCTGAGCTATCAAGTTTTCCTTCCACAACAAACTTAGATTTTAAGTTAAGTATTCAAAATGTAGGGGTTTGATAACTTCTAACAAAGCCTGGCAGAGGCTTACCTTTTCTTTCCAGACTCTTCAGGAGAAATTCACGATCTCTGGGGACAGAGGCAATGTGGACATCATTACACAGTTACTTTATTCTTGCATACGTCTGTTTTGCTGTCCTCTACCTCGTGTCAGTAATAGTGTCATTCCAAGGCAGATCTGCCAACTGGTCCAGCTGAAACCCTCCTGGTTTCCCATGTACCAGTTACCTGCTTCAGCTAACAGAAAACAGAAAAACTGTTTTCAACTTAACTTCATCTGTAAACACAACGGAGAAAGCAACCTAAAGAACAAATGTCAGTCTGGGATCCATGGAACAATCCCACTTGGTAAGAACCCACTTTCCGCACAGGAGCAGCCAAGGGCAATGGCTCAACCCTGCTGCTTTCTACACCCAGCAGATAATTTCCCATTAAAAATGAATGAATGTTGAACTAATGAGATGCTGTTACTCTGCCACCGCTCTTACCTGCACGCAAGCTGTGCTGTGTTGGCTACACCGGTGTGAAGTGGCAGGATCTGCCTTAATATGCCCTTGTAACACTTGCTGAGTTCATTTCCACAGGTGAAAAGGATTCGTTTTGCCACCATTTCTATACTGGTGTATCATGGCTGTACTAGCATTCACACCAACAAAACTATTATTTCAGCAGAATACTGTAAGGCTGATCCGTGTAGCTGTACTTACAGAGAAACTGTAAAAAATCTGATTTTAATTACTGGTGGCAGCAAAATCTGAAATTAATAGTGATGGACAATTTTGTGCTAAATAGTAAATCAGTCACACTGGGGTACATAAGTCTGAAGAACAGAATTTAACACAACTCTACTTCAGCAGAATGAAATAGAAAGTTTCTTCCCAAATACCAAAATAGTGTAATAAAAATTCTCTTAAACTCCAAAATGGTTAGTTTCTAGAGATGATCCCTGTGTAGTGACAAACTTTTCATGAGAATTTAGAAAAGTGCTTGCAAGTGCATATCATCTATAGCATCTTCATTACCAGGTGAAGGTGCTTTTGATCAAATTTTCACTTATCAGCTTGTGGAAATGCTGTGATTTAGAACAAGCGTCCTCCCTTAGCCTCCCTTCTCTACCCTTAGGTAGAGAAAGCTCTAATTGAGTCTTTTTGCCAAGTGGATACACCAACAAACCTTCTCTGAAGACATGAGGTGGTCCAAAAGCAATATAAATGATGCTGTATTTTTTCAGATAAATGGAAGAAGAACCAAACCTTTCAGAATCGTGTCTCCAAGACCACAGTGCTAAAGCCGTCTTGAAAGCCCTGGATGGGTTGCATGCTGCAACATTTGTTTTAGGTGCTGCGCAGACAGTTACTGCTATCATGTTCAACAGTATGGCTGCTGGAGTAGTCACTGTTAACATAGACAACAATTTCAAACCCATTACTCTGAATGTTTCGAAGTGGGACCAAACACTGTGGAAAATTTATAATTAAACTCTTGCTGATATCAGAACGGATTATGGTATATGCATCTTGGCATTTTTCTAATAATTAATGTGATTGGTACTGTAAAGTAGCTATTTCTAATCGAAAAATATATTAAGATAGTTATTTAGGCAGAGTCTAAAAATAACTTTAAATTCTTTTTTTTTTAAAAAAAAAAGCTTTAAATTCTTAAAAAACAGCTTTAGGTTCATTAAATACTTAGCTGACCTTCTGAAAAGGTATTACTTAGGAAAGGAAAAAAAGGGTTCTTTTATGTTCAGGTGAAAAAAGTTGTTGTAATAATAAAAATACTTTTCTTATTTAAATATACAAGCACTTCAAACCTTAGAGTTTCAAAACTGGAAAAGCTAAACTGAATCAGTTAAACACCATCGCCACTTCAGTTAATGATGGTCTCGCCACTTGTTTCAGTCAGGCTAGGATTACACTCAACATGATAAATCAAACCACTAATTTTCCTGTTGCTCTGCTTTACTGGAAGGTTCTTCATTCAGTCCTTTGTATCTCTTGTTGGCTCTCACGCAACCAACCCCATGGAACTGAATAGTCCAACCTGAACAATAACACAAAATCCATTTGTGTTTAAAATAACGTGTGTGAACCCAGCTGAACATCGAACACGCTGGTATACCAGTGATACAGCTGTGGTCAGCGACAGCAGATTCGGGCTCATGACTTTGTCTCGACCATGAAGAACGCAAAGAGCAAACAACAACCTGTGCCCCCATAGCCATCGGTCTACCGTCCATCTGACTCAGGCTGCTCTGCTTGCACAGATGTGGAACAATAAACCCGCGGTGCGCAGGGAGGGCTCCCAAGCGCAGAGTGAAACGGCGAATAAATGATCTGTGTGCTGAAGTGATGTGGTGGGTAGACTCAACGGCCAAGGGAGGCAATGCCCTTCAGCAGTGTTTTGGTCTGTAGCACAGCTCCTTCTGAAAACAGCAACTGAGTAAATCCAAAATTCGGGAAATGTTCTTAGCGGGAATGACTGATCTTTGCCTCCGTTAGGTGACATCTGGAGAAGACTGACTTTTCACTAAAATAACTGTTTAATCTCTGTCTCCGTGCTGCACTCAGTGTAACCTCACAATTATTGAGATACATTGTCTGTAAGCATACTGGGATGTTAGCTCTTGTTCTCTGGTCTCTCTTCTTTACTTCCACCTGTCTCTTTCAGTGCAGGTGAAGAAACATTCTAGTTTTATCCAAAATTAGGCTTCTCCCATTCTCTGATTTGCACTGGCATCGGCAATAACAACGTTGTAGCCAGGCTGCAGTTACAGAAGTCTGTATGGCTGACCGAGAAGCGCTCGTACCATTGTGTACAGATATAGGCCTGGAAGCCTCTACAGTTGTGACTAGAACCGTGGTCACACATTAATTCCTCATCCTTTTCCCAGATCATTTCTCACAGGCAAATGCTATTTGCAGGATGCAACCTCGCACAAACCTCTGACTCTTCTCTTCCTGAAGGACAGCAAAATAAAAATGTTCCTTTAGCAGGGACAGAATTGACTTCACCAACCTCCTCTCACAGCTGTATTGATTTATTTTGAGCAGGGTTCCTCATGTTTTTGCATGAGGGTCTTCACTGTCAGGAATCACCAGAGCTTCATTTCCCCTCTCCCTCGCCTGGAGGTTTGGGTCTGATCAGACTCTATGAATCTGTTACATTTCTCCTCACGCACTAGGCTAGTATCAAAGAAGATCAGAAATAATTATTTTGTCTTAATCTGCAGTCCTTGATGCTATCTCGAGGGAAGACCTCTAGTCTGGTGAGTTCATCTCACGAATCAAGAGAGAGAGGACTAGCAGGAGACCCAAAGTGGAGGACAGCTAACGAAACACTCGTGTTGTGGTGCGACAATTTCTTCCCAGGCAACTCTCTGATGGTTTTGTACATAGAAAATACGAACTGCTTCCCTTTCTAAACCAACAGAAGATAGAGATAATTCTTAGGAGAAGGTGATTTTCAAAGCTGTCAAGCTTTTATATAACATTTATGTTGTATTCAATCATGGCTATAAATTTATTTTGATGAAGACTGGAGAGCCCAGAGCAGGAAAGTTATGTGTAGCAAAACTCACAGAATTTCAACAAGTTAACTTACGCAGCTGGCTTGAAATGGCTCACTAAGCTACTGCTTATTTACTGGTAAAAAATGCAGTCCTAAACAGCTAAATAGATTAACACCATAGTTATATTTAAATGATTGCAGGGCCACCCTCTCTTTTTAAAATGAAAATAAAACTTTGCATCATTTTTGGCTTTTCTGTGTTAGCATGAGCCATTTTAGATCAGCTGTATCCTAGCGAACCAACTTCTTCCCATGTTGTTATCAGATGGGATTTACCAGGTTAAAATGCCAAAAAGTACATAGGAAGAAAATCTAAAAGGAAAACCATAGTGTTTAAAAAATAACAGATTTTATTCAGTGTATGGCTCCTCTGCTTTGTCATTTTGCAGGGAAACAGCCATATCACAGTAGTCTAAGCAGCACTTAATAAAAATGTCTTAAAGTGAAATCTGGTAACTGTTTAAGTTGAAATTTTGGTGCTGTCTGTAAAAAAGCAGAAAGTTTAGCCCATTGTTCAACCATACTACAGCAAGAAAGTTGTAAATCATTGTTTTCAAACTCAGGACAATTCATCACTCTAATAAATGAAGTTAGTTACATTGAAATTGGTTTTCATAACCTAACCAATACCTAATGATGAAGCTATTGAAATAATGACAATAAAATGGAATTATTATCATCATCATCATCCAGATCTTTGTTCAAAATATGTGATGACTAGTCAAAAAGAAAATGGTCTATTGAAAGGAATTCAGCTAGGGCTGGGACGCAACATTCCAGCTGATGAGAAGCTCCTGCATAGTCTTTTTTTTTTTTTGTTAGTTGTAATTACAAACAAGTGTTTAAAGAGGAAATAAAGTATGGAGTCAGAGTAGGAACACTTATCTTTCACCTGCAAACAATTCCTAGAGAAAGGTAAATTCTTGAGATATTTAAAAAGATATATTGTTTTATGTGGAACTGAAGGCCTGAAAAGTTACTAAAGAAGATAAAGAAAAACTTTCTGACAGCTAAAAACTGGCATGAGCTTAGGTACATGCAAAGGAAAGTGATGCAAGGAGACTGTCTAATAAAGAATTGTGGAAAATGTTGGAAGAGCCAGATATTTATCAACGATCACATTTCAGTACACATGGTCCAGACTACAACGTGGGTGAGTGAAGCTTCTTCCAGAGGGCTTTTCTTTAAGTTTGGGCCTTCAGACTGAGCCAGACCCAAGAGCTCCATCAGCGACAGAGAAAACTGATGAAGGGAGCCCTGGGGTCCCTGGAGTGGGACAGACAGCTCCAGCTCAGCAACTGCTGTGGAGGGCAATGCTCCCTTGGCCCTGCCTGCCCATGCCTCCTGGAGAGCAGCCAGGCTCCTTCACACAGTAGATCTTCCTCTTGATAGAACTTTTTGGTTTTGTACACTATGTCCTAGTTTGTGTACCACCATGGCATCCCATACAATGTCTGTGTATTTCCTTCGGCAGCAACCCAAAGGCTGGAATATTCCCTTTTTGCAGGTTTGAGAAATGAGGCACAGAGCTAAACCTTCAAATTTCCAGACATGTTCAGATTTGTAAATCCATTCAATCTCAATTCAATTTAAGCCCAAATACACTTAACCATAATCTACTCACATTTAGACACAAAGCGTGGCAGAGCAGAAAACCACAAAATTAATAATTTAATAGAATTCCTCAAAGAAATCAGAATGCACTTAATTATTTAATATCATTTACAGGTCAAAATCAGTTGTAGTGCTTCCACAATACCGAGACAGCACATTACCACTGGATAATAACTAGCTATTCTAAACCAGATTATCTCCATTTTCCTTTCCAGAACGGACTGACTTCCCACTGCGGTTTGTTTGACTAAGGTGTTAAAAGCAGTAGCAAATTTAAATTGAGGCAAATGAGTCTGTCTGAAGTTAAGCAGCCCTTGAGCCGTCATTGTTTACAGACTGGCACATCACGGCAAGCAGTGATCAGCGCTACCCTACATAATTCACAGATGAGTCAACTCTTTTTAAGACAGAGAGGAATGGATCTGCTCTCAATACCGGCAAAAAACCTCAGCTCAAGAAGAAAACCTCCATCAAAGGAAAAGAGCTCAGTCATTCCATGGAGAGGGAAGGTGCAGCCCCTGCAACACAGCATTTCTGCTCCATCTGTACGCAAGAGACTATTGCTTCTGGCAAACTGAGCTGAACCCACCAGGCACAGCCACCAGCCGTGCTCTGCTTCCGAGGAACACACATAGCCGTGTTGTCGTCATTCGGATACGGACTGGAAGGAAGAAATAAATAATCTGCTGAGACGGGAATGGATAACGGAGTCATATTTTGAAATTGATGTAAATCCTGTTCGGTGATGTGCCAGTGAGTCACTAGGGTGGGTGGAAATGATTTTGCATAATAACGGTATCATCTGCTTTCTCCTCTTGCACTGACACACAACAGCAAACACAGGCACTGTGAAGCAGCCGGTGAGTCAGACGCTGTGTACCAACCTAAAAGGGCTAAAACCTCAAAATATTTACAGCTGCATTTCACATCTCTGTGTAAAAAAACACTGGGAGTGGGCACTGGTGTTGTACCGCTATTTTGGTTTCCCCTGGGACAGACCACCTCATACCAAGGAGTCAAAACTCTGGAGGAGTCTTAGGAAGAAGCTGCTCTAGACTTCACATTGTTTAGAGAGAATAAAAGAGGACATGAACAGGAGGACAGGCTCCTTCAGAATTAACATTTCTAAAGAATGAGGTTGAATTTAGAATAATTGTACAGAGGGAAGTTTTCCATTTCATTTGTAAAAAAACTCAGCAGAAGCACTGGAGCTCAAAGGAAAACTCATACATCAGGAAAGCGTTGTGTTGAAGCTCAGAAATATTCAAAAGTGGTTACTGAATGGGGATGATCTTTTTCTCTCATTTTAAAACATTTTAATTATTAAATGACAAAATGTGATTTAAAAATTTAACATTATTGCTCCTAATTGGAATCTTACCTACACACTGGTAACACAAGTGTACTCAAACCCTGCCAGTTTCCCTCTCCTTGTTTTCCATCCTCTTGGCACTGCAGGGAATGGAAACGAAGCAAAGCGAAGCAACAGCGAGCAAAAGAGAGAGAGCAAAATATTGTATTTTGTCAGGTTTATAGTTGACTGAATGGACCCTCTACGTATAGAATTAGCAATTCCTCAACTTACAGAGCTTTCCTAATGCAGTACCCAAGTAATGGAGTGTCTGCCTACTTCCTTTTTAACTGTCTACAACAAAACAAATTAATTACCTATAAACAATTAAAACATAGCGGTGCCTGCTCAGTCTTGTAATAACCGCAGAGAGAAGAATGCATCTGAAGGAAAAAGTCAAAGCTATTTTAATTAAGATTTAGGTATTAGGGCCATAAAATTTCAGACTTGCTCTGCCAGGAACATCTTAAGTGATGAATGTTTACCCTGTATGATATGTAGTTACATGAAATACTGATTTCATAACGAGGTTTTATGATTTACCTTCTTAATCAGGGACAAAGTGGAGTCTTGGAACAGAGCACAGGGTAAACAGATTTTATGTGGAGGAGCTCTGCAGAGACTTGGGTAAATGAGAATAAATCCATCGCTGTGTAGTGCTACTACTCCGTTTGCGGTCTGAGCTTTTCAGCAACTACACAGTCAGTGCCAATGCCAGCTTCGGCAAGGTGGCAGTGGTTGACTGGCACCCTTTCAGTGATAAACTCAACAGCTCTTTCCTCTGGGAACTGCCACCCACAAATTCCCTGTGTGAACAATTTTGAGCCTCACTCTGTATTATCCTTGCTGCAATTACACTTAATGTCCTTGCTGGTATTACACTTCATCTGCTCTACTTGGGCTCCTTAGCCAACAGATATTTAAACACTCTAAAATTAAGCCCGGCACACAGATGACACATGTTTTTCCCATAAAAAAATTTTATTTTATTAGCTGACATTATTTGGACAGGTCTGGGACACCCAAAGGGACTGGAGGAAGATCTTCTACCTTTGTTAAGAAGGAGGAGATCTCAGCTTGGCTGTCATGCCTAGCAATACTTTGTAGGATGTGTCTCTACAGGTGGTTATCATGCCCTTCAAACACTCTGGTGAAGGAAATGGCTATTTAGAACAAGCACCAAGTCACGTTATAAAGTAATATGGTCAAACCTTCTTTATTGTGCCCATTTTTATACCTCCTTCTCTCTCGATCCCTTCAAACTATATGAATTCATAGGAAAGTATTTGAGAAGATATTTTCCCCAAGGACAAAATGTCTAGCCATTAGCATGCATGCTATCCCTATATCTAGCATCTCACATTCCTGAAAACCCAGTTTCCATCATCATCCAACACCACAACTCTGCCTCTGTTGAGGGGTTGCAATCCACTTTCCATTCTTGACTGCAAACAGGGTGACACTGTATTCCAGCTGCAGCAGAAGATACTGACCCTCAGTTCTGAAATGATGCAAATATTCTGGTGTAACTTTAAAATGTTTGAACTCTCAAGATTTTAGAAGTTAGAGGGAGGCAAACCTAAGATTTTGTCTTTCCACATACTGCTATTGAAGATTTCTTGGCACACAGCACACTGAAAAGCACAATGGACACTGTGCAAACACGCACATCTGGCCCAATTTTCAGTTATGAAATATCAGTAAGATGCCACGTAGGGAGGACACTTGGATGCCTCCTACCTAACAGTTTTCCACTACTTGCCAGGAAAGTGAATATGCTTGTACTGATCCTAAACCTCCTGCTTATGCAAAACCTGTGGTAGGATCACCAGGAAACACTTGCTTGAGACGTGGGGAAGGAAACTGGACCATTGAGAAGGCCAGGTCAGCATTAAAGTCCAGCTGTGGTTCAAAGCCTGAGAAACCTGGGAGGCTTAAATGACCAGGAAATTTTCATGACAGCACATCATCTTGGGAAATTTCTATGCTATTGACGCACAATTATTCACAATTAGGAATCTGGAAGATTATTCTTTTGGGGGTTTTAGTCCAATTTAAAACTAAATTGTCAGGCTCAGATGTGGGAATTCAACACCTTGCTCTCTGACTATGTGGGTGTTGGGATTTGAGGTTCTGTTTTGGAGTCATCTTCCAACATGAAAAAGATGCAGCGGAAGAATGAGTTCATCAACTCCTTCCTATTTATGAGCTGTTTAGAGACACCTCACCAAACCTTTAGCTGTAGCTAATATTGAATATCACCTATACATTTTCAGGAAGCTGTGAATACTAAATTGAAAACTTTCTAGGTTTGAATGGCTGTATGAGATCAATGAATGCCACAATTTCCTTGTGGAAAGAAATGCATAATTAATGCAGAGCAATGTGGAAATTGTATGGTAGACATTTGAAAATGGTTTATGAGAAACATTTGAGCAATCAAGCCAAGAAAATGATATTTTCCAAGTACTCACACAGCAAAGATGAATGCTTTATCATTTCCTTGAAGTAAGTATCTGCTGTCAGGAGGAAAGCTGACTCAAATACACAGTGTGAAAGCTTCAGAGACAATCTCAGAGGCTGGAGAGGTGGGCCCGTGCCAACCTCATGCAGTTCAACCAGGCCAAGTGCAAGGTCCTGCACATGGGTCGTGGCAATCCCAGGCACAAATACAGGCTGGGTGGAGAATGGATGGAGAGCAGCCCTGAGGAGAAGGACTTGGGAGTGCTGGTGGATGAGAAGCTCAACATGAGCCGACAATGCGCCCTTGCGGCCCAGAAGGCCAACCGCATCCTGGGCTGCATCAAGAGGAGCGTGGCCAGCAAGTCGAGGGAGGTGATTCTCCCCCTCTACTCTGCCCTGGTGAGACCCCACCTGGAGTACTGTGTCCAGTTCTGGAGTCCCCAGCATAAGAAGGACATGGACCAGCTGGAGAGGGTCCAGAGGAGGGCCACGAAGATGATCAGAGGGCTGGAGCACCTTTCCTATGAGGACAGGCTGAGAGAGTTGGGGCTGTTCAGCCTGGAGAAGAGAAGGCTCCGGGGAGACCTTATAGAAGTCTTCCAGTACTGCTATAAGGGGGCCTACAAGAAAGATGGGGAGAGGCTGTTCAGTAGGGCCTGTTGTGATAGGATGAGGGGTAATGGTTTCAAAATAGAGGGGGGTAGATTTAGGTTAGATATTAGGAAAAAAATTTTTACGATGAGGGTTGTAGAACACTGGAACAGGTTGCCCAGAGTGGTGGTGGATGCCCCATCCCTGGAAACGTTCAAGGCCAGGTTGGATGAGGCTCTGAGCAACCTGATCTAGTTGGAGATGTCACTACTCCTTGCAGGGGGGTTGGACTAGAAGACCTTTGAAGGTCGCTTACAACCCTAACCATTCTATGATTCTAAAACCAATCTACATCTCAAATTATAAGGCTTTATACTATTTACAGTGTTAAATGTTTACAGAGTTCAGTATTAGTTTTACTAAGGAACTCCATGTCCTTTTTCTCAATGAATCTGAAATATCTGAAATATCTCAGCTTATTAGAGATTTAAAAATTAATAGCCCTTTATATCAGTCTCTCAAAAAATCAATACCTTGCATTTAAGAAAATATAAGCTCATGTGCAACAAAAAAAAAAACCAACACATGGAAGCATTATGCATAACATTGATTGAATATTACCTTGCATCATTATAGCATATTAATGTTAATAGTGATCAGTTTAACTTCCACATACTGAATATTCATTAAATGGTTCTAATCTACACAAGGAATATAGCAATCAATATGGCAACTGAATGATCCAATGGAAATTTCATCTTCTAACATATATAAAATCAGAATAGCTAATAAGACTTGTATTATAGAATAAGACACCGCATCTGCAGAAAAAAAAGGTTATACGTTCCAGTAGAAGAGATTTTCTCCCTTATAACTCCTCTGCAACCAATACGAAACTCAGGTAATTCCCCATCACAAAAATGGAAATTAATCAGTACCTTTTCTTCATAATCTTGAATCTTGACTCTTTGAAAATAAAAACAAGATACAGCTTTCCAAAACCAAAATCTGGCTGATTTCAAAACATCCTAAGTCTGTGTCTTAAAACAGAGAAAAAGATCAAAAAATGCCATGTAGCACTTTAAGGGTTGGTTGAAATTCCTCTGTCTGCATGGAAGCACTAACATAGTCAAAGTTTTTCTTCTTTTCAGGATCAAGGCTTTGCTTTCTCTGAGATCTTCAAATATTTTGTGACACGATTAGAGAGTGAACTACTCTCTCAGTTTCTTTTTCTAGGGTTATTTTCTTATGTTATATGTGCTGCAGGTTCAGTTTCTCAGCTGAGTGGGATCAGTGAACACCAGCCTTCTGAGAGGGGTTTTAGGTACATCCTGCAGACTGAGTGGCAGATGGGAAAACAGTTTTTGGCAGCACGAGCTTTCTAATTACTGCAAGAAGAACCCCACATCATGCCTCCACCCCAAGCAGCCGTACTTTAATTTACAATGGAAAAAATCCAATCAAATCTTTCTTTTTCCTCTCTTCACTTAAGCCTTTCTTGTTTTATTTTTGATGTGATCATATTATTTATTTGATTTAATATTTTAAACTAAGTTTCTCTGGTTTTTTTAAGAACTGACTACCAAGAATTTCCCTGTGATGGGATTACTTAGAGATAAGACACTCCCAAGAACTTTCCTTAAGTATAATGGGATTATTCGGGGAACAAACTGTTGTCACATTTCATCATCAAGATCTGAGATTCTAGGGGCAAGCCAAACTGTTCAAGCTGTAAAGTCACAAGTGTTCCAGGGAAGGCTCAAAATGAGGGCAGTAAGCAAGAAACTGATGTTTCAGGGTAGTCAGAATGTAAAAGTATCTACTCTCTAGGCAGCAAGCACCAAGCTTCCCAATTTGTCATTTCAGATGTAAAGTAATGTACACATAAAAGCAATCAGAAGTCTTAGGTCTGTGGCAAATAGGCATGCTGATGTTTCCTTTCCTCAGTTCTAGCAACCATTACGGCTCTCATAATCTTAATTTTATTTCTTTTAGATGTATCATGCAGTCAGATAAGGTAGTTATGCTCACAGCGTCACCATGCATCCCAGAACATTTCTTGTAAATGTTCATATGTTAACTGTGTGTCCTGCTACCCTCTTCAGGACAGAAGTTTGCTTAACCATGTTTTATGGGCTTCCCATGGCTACTAGCTAACTATATATATATTTGCGCTTTTGGAAAAGAACCATGAGAGTTTCCTTCAGTTACTGCAGAAAAATGTTGAGGTGTTATGCATAAAGTGACAACCAGAACAACATGTAAGTACAAATTTTCTTAGTTTATTACTTGCAGAAGTAGGATTTGTTGTGTAGACTCAATGTCTTTATCAGTTATTATATTCCACAGAGATTCGCAAAAGGCCAGATCGCCTGTATAAACAAGTCCAGCAGACTTAATGTAAATGCTCTCATAAATCTGAAGTTAAAACTCATTTTCTCTTAGAAAAAGTGGCAATTTACATCTCAACACAGTTTCAAGAAGATTTATTTGGTCACAAGAAGGCAGCTCACAACACTTCCGCTTTGTCCTCACAAAATTTATTTTCTACTAGAGAAGTGGATTCTAAGTGAAAAGAGAAGTATGGTGGTAAACCAATTTTTTGCCTTTGCCCTACAAAAAAACCTTCAGTTTAACTTTTAATTAGCTAGACTGCATTTCTAGCCATTTTCTATCACCTTTTCTCTTTCAAAGACCCAAGGAACTACAGCACTTTTAAGAGAGTAGAGAAAGTAGCCAGAAAACCCACATTACACAGAATAAATTTACTGGCTTCCATTCTACTTTCCTAGCCCTTCCACCAAACTGATTTATATTAAAATAAAATATTTCATCAAAACCAGTTTGTCTGCCATGGTTTTGGACTTAGGACAGCAACAACTCTCAGTGTTTAAGATCTTAATCTACCTAGGGCTTGAATGGCTTCTGTTATTGCAATACCTAGGTAGTTCAGAAATGAAAGTTCACCCATTCTGATGTGTGCATATTAAACAGACCTATACAAGCACTGATAGGAGGATAGTGAGTATTTCACATACTCACTCACTATATTTTTTCAATAAGCAGTTTTTATTAACAGAACAAAAAGCATGTTTAGGCCTTATATCTTAAAATAAATGTGAGAGTTTTTCATTTTAGACTAGAGATAGAGATTTTATTTAAACTTGTCATTGATTTTGGGCCACTTCATCCGCTATTATTGTCCTGTTTTACAAAATGGAAACTGACTTAATGAGAGACAGACCCAGGGTACAATTAAAATCTACAATAAAGATGAAAGGTGAAGTCCTGAAATACAGGCTGAAGCACAGACTAAAAACAGAATTAAGTGTACAAACAAATCACTGTTACACTGTTACACTGTTAAGTGTACAAACAATCACTGTTACTAAATCGTTACCTAAATCGTTACCTTCTGTATGTCAGATAAATTGCTCATGGGGATGGCCAAGAGGCAGATCTGTATTTTTACTCCAGAGAAATGTGTTTCCTAATATGGACCATCATAAGAACTCCAGGGGAACGTATCTTAAGTAAGTGGAAGCTAAGACAACTCATATTCTGGCATAAACAGAATTTTGCTGCATCAGAACACATTAGAAATTTATTTTGTCTAATATTAATTCATTTAATTAAATGGTGATTGATGTCAACAGCATTACCTTTGTTGTTAAAACATAACTAAAAGAAATGTATTTGCAAAATAAATTCTGACAAGACAGTACAAAATAATTATTGTTATTTATTTTACCATAACACCCTTCCAGCTATAAGAAATAAGGATTAATACTGCATTATAATTTTTTTCAAAGTCTTTACTTGATGAACTTTTAAATAGTAGCATCGAACTTTTCATCTTAAAGCTGGTTTAAGAAATAAACATCCCATGGCAATAATCTGCCTGCATGAAATAGTATTTTTTTTTCCTTTTCCTGCTCAAACTTGATATTTTGCATTAGTAGAAACTTCTGAACAGAAGTCAGTGGGAACAAGTCTGGGCTCATCCTATCAGTTCTGTAAATGTTTGGGATGTGTGATGACTGTTTACTTTAATAGAGAGTGGAACAAAGTTAAATATTAAGGAAAACAAACAGCATGATAGTCTGTTTTAGCTCTAGCTCTTATATGGCCTAGACATAAAAATTTACAGAGGCTGAATCTAAGATTCATAAATGATGGAATAGTATTTTCCTGAGAGCTCCTAGACACAGCATACTATCCCATTCTCATGATGTTGAACACTCATCACTGGTGAGGAAAAGGTAAAAGTATGTTAGTGTATATCTGTTAACAATTGTTATATTTGTTTTAAATGGAAGAATGAAATATACAGCTTATATAAATTCTGACCAATCTTTTATGAGATACCTCTACACCACTCATTCAGCATATGACATGTTAGATGCACATACTGTCAGTAAGGTGTTATAACTCTATAACAGTGAAAAGGGCATTTACAGAGACACTATCATGTCATGAGTTTGACTGGGAGAAGCATCTTATATTGCCCTCCAAGGAAGCTAAAATTAATCTTAATGTATTTAAGAAGGGATTTTTTTTTTTTTTTTTTTAAAGAAGAAGATGTGAAGAAGCTGGAGTCGGGGCAGAGAGGGAGAGGCGTGAACCTTGTGGGCCTTGCAGCCCTCACCCTCTGGCCTCCCGCCGGGTGGCTGACTGGGCCCGACTTGGCCCAGCCTGGCCATAAGAAAGTAAAGAGAGGGGATGTGAAGAGAACCTGAGAGGCGTCTGCCTGAGCCAACTGTGAACAATTTCATCTGAGAGGAACGGCTGCAGACGCCAAGGTCAGTGAAGAAGGAGGGGGAGGAGTAATGCAGCTCCTGGCCAAGATTCCCCTGCAGCCTGTGGTGATGACCATGGTGGAGCAGGCTGTCCCCCTGCAGCCCATGGAGGTCCACGGAGGAGCAGAGATCCATCTCCAGCCCCTGGAGGACCCCACGCCAGAACAGGTGGATGCCTGAAGGAGGCTGCAGCCCATGGAGGGCCTGTGCTGGGGCAGGCATTTTGGAGGGACTGCGCCTCGTGGAAAAGTGACCTGCACTGGAGCAGTTCCACAAGGACTGTAGCCCGTGGGTGGGACCCCACGATGGAGCAGGGGAGGAATGTGAGTTCTTCCCCCAAGGAGGAAGGCGCAGCATAAAGTGACATGTGATGATCTGACCATAACCCCCATTCCCTATTACTCCTCTGTGCCACTTGGTGGGGGAAGGAGGTAGATAGAATTGAAATTAGGTTAAGCTCAGGAAGAGAGAGGGCTGGAGGAAAGTTGTTTTGTTCTCTTCCACATTATCCTGCTTTGGTTTTGATAATAAATGAATAGTTTTTTCCCAAGTCAAGTCTGTTTTGCCCCAAAATATACTCAAAAACTCATAATAGAGGAATAGTCTAAAACAAGTAGTACCCACACTAGAGTAATTCTAATTTTGCACAGCAGTAACCATGTTTTAAACTCAGTGGGAAGACTCACTGATCTGTAAAACAAACAGCATGTGTGTGTGTGTGGGATTGGATCTACTTCAAGTCCAATATGTGGTCTTTCTAAAAAGTGAACAAGCCGAAGTGCAATTGAAACTGTCACACAGCACGACAGTCATATGTGTCACACATATGAAATGCTACATTGGAATTTCAAAACAGATAACACCTTGAGGAAAAAAAAAAAAGGTAAACCTGAATACTAGCCAAAATCATTAATCATATCCACATCACTGGAAAGACATTTTCAGATAAGCGTAAGACTGCTACTTTTTTGTAGTCAGTGAGCAAATGAACAAAGCCACAGTGCAACAAAAGATCCTAAATTAGGAAAGAACTAGCTGAAACAAGTTTTGAAGCTTCATCTGTAGCATATATCAATTAAATATCTGTTCTTCCCCCATCCCCCTCTTTTTTGGCACACAGTCATGCGCACACTCCAACAAATCTGTGACAATATTAATGCATACAGAAGGACTTTTTTTTAGAAGGAGAAAATCCCTGCAGCAGAGCATGATCTTTAGTTGAGAGAAGTCTGAAAAAATCCTGAACTTCACTGGTTGGGAAGAGAATAGGGAGCTTCCTCTTTTGTGACTTGTGCTTCCAGTGTTATCTACTAGAACATAACTCATTGCTTTACTGTAGTGACACCTTTTTCATTCCTTCATTATGAGCGACCTCAGATAAATCAGACAAGTATAAGATGTAGGTTTCTGCAATTATCAATGAATCTATACTTTGGTATGCAAGTCAGTTTAGATTTAGAATACATTGCCAGAGATATGGCATGGATAGGTTCTGGAGTGCTGTGAATGTCATAGAATTGTATTGTCCATAGAATACAAAAGGCCATCAGTTACCTGTGCCATAGCACAGAGATGTTGAAAGACGTTGCATATACATAGAAAGGATGAGAGAAAAAAAACAGTCAACCTTTTTTATTCTGACAAGAGACCAAGGCCCTCCCGTCCTTTCATGGGAATGATGAACTCTGACAGGAAGAGATAGGGAGTAAGGTTTGTTTTTTTTTTTTTTTAGTGTGTGTGCAGGAAAAAGAAAAGTTACAAGGGATAAAGGAAATCTCTCAACCCCACATAAAATATCACATAAGAAGCCTTTCATGAGGGGTGCTTGCAAAAACATGAAAACATTACTTTTTCAGCAATGGTTTCCTAGTCATTTTAAGGTTCCTGTTGGCCTCTTAGTAGGCCATTTTAAGTCTTAGATGGCAAAAGCTACTGGAATGGATTCTTTCCTTAAACTCTCTTACATAATTAATCTACCTAAGAAGTTACGTATGCTCCTAGTAGTTCACAACCTGTGAAGAAAAATACATGGTTGTTTCTCTAGGCATTTTTCCATCTTCCATCACCTTGTTCCATTTATTGTTTATATCTGATATTTCCTTGTGAATAAATGTCTGAGGATCTATTTCTTTATTCCAATCTCTGCTTTATAAGGTTACTCTAGTTAGGAAACATTTGTGGCAAGGAAAAAGAAAGAGCAGCTGAGAATAATTTTAGATTAAGTATCAGACAATGATATAAAAATAAATTATACTCCAGTCAACACTGGGTAAATCTTTAGGAAATCTAATAATTACTTTGAAGTTATTACCTTTAGAAGGAGAAAGTATTTAAGGCAGTAAATGTTTATTAAGGCAGTAAATGTGTCTATCATTCTGAAGAATTTGAAGTGCATACCATGTATTAAAAGTCAGAACAAGAAAAAAGAAAAACAAAAAATTAAAGTCAGCCTTATAGAATTATTATTTACTAAACACAGTACTCAGAACTTCAGAAATAACTTAGCTAAGGTTTCCTATATAATCTTAAATTCAATATTTGTATATATATGGATCCAGGTATCAGCTTTAACTATTAAATCTCAAACTCTTTCATGGAAATTGCTCCATACCCTGAGCCATCCTCAATAAATAAAACCTATGGCAAATTCTCCTTTCCATCCTTTTTTCAGTGTATGGAAACACAGCTTTTATTAGAAACGGGGCAATAATTAAGGACTGCATATAAATCCAAAACAATATCACTGCCATCTTTATAAAATCATCCCTGAGAACCAACAGTGGAATTCATAATTTTCAAAGTCTGTCTCTAAAAAAAATTACAGATATCAACATTGTCGTAGTTCAGCCCCGATCAGGACCAGACTACACAGTCTCTCTCTCTCACTCCCCCCACCCTCTGAGATAAAGGGAGAGATAATATAAAGAAAAACGGCTCAAGGTTTGAGATAAGGATGAGGAGAAATCCTTAAAGTTACTGTCACGGGCAAAACAGACTCAACTTGGGGAAAACTATTCATTTATTTCTAAAACTAGCAGGAGAATGAGACACGGAACAAGATAATCTCCCCCCATCCCTCCCTCTTCCCAGGTTTAACATTGTCTCTACTACCTTCCCCCCACCCCGAGCGGCACAGTGGGGAAGAGGGAATGGGGGTCGCAGCCAGTTCATCACGCACTGTTTTATGCTGCTGCTTCATTGTTGGGGGAAGAACTCCTCACAACCCTCCCCTGCTCCAGTGTGGGATCCCTCCCACGGGCCACAGTCCTTCATGAAACTGCTCCGGCGTGGGTCATCTCTTCCATGGGGTGCAGTCCCTCCAGAACGGCTGCCCCAGCGGGCCCTCCACGGGCCACAGCCTTCTTCAGGCATCCACCTGCTCCAGCGTGGGGTCCTCCATGGGCTGCAGGTGGATCTCTGCTCCTCCATGGACCTCCATGGACAACCTGCTCCACCATGGTCATCACCACAGGCTGCAGGGGAATCTTGGCCAGGAGCTGCATTACTCCTCCCCCTCCTTCTTCACTGACCTTGGCGTCTGCAGCCGATCCTCTCACAAGAAAAATTCTTCACAACAGGCTTGCAGACGCCTCTCAGGATCTTTTTTACATCTCATTCACATCTCATCTCCTCTCCACTTCTTGCAGCCAGGCCAGGCTGAATTGGGCCCAGTCGGCTGCCCTGTGCGAGGCCAGAGTGTGAGGCCTGCAAGGCCCACGAGGCCTGCGCCTCCCCCTCTTTGCCCCCGCTCAGCTGCTTCACATCTTCTCCCTTTTTTTTTTTTTCCGTTTTGCCCTTCTTAAATATGTTATTGCACAGGCGTTATCATGGAACATTCTGCTACCAATTGGCTCGGCCTTGGCCAGCAGCGGGTCTGCCCTAGGCCCGGCCGAGTCCACTGAACAAAGGGGAGCGACTTCTAGCAGTTTCCTACAGAAGCTTCCACCTTAGGCCCCGCCTCACTAAACATAACCAGAACAAACATGTATAAGTATAAAATGATATATATGAAAGTTTTATCTTATTAGTCAACTTTTAAAAATAAGATTAATCTTTAAAATAGTAATATGAGTATGTCTGGCTTCAGGACTGTTGGCAAATTAGGTTTATTTCAGCTGGTACCTGGAAAACATAGGGGCTTTAGTGTTCAAATCCCTCAGTAGTTGTCAAAAAGTAGTTACTGTTGAAGCAGACTGACATGCCATGTTGTGATTAGGTTACAATCTGACACTAGCAGAACATACTCGTGATGTATGTTTTGTTTTCCTGCTCAATCCCTATGAATACAATTAGTTAGCATTTTCATGATGCTATAGCTTCATACATTTGCTAAAGGAAAGGGTGAGTATTCTTGGCTACAAATGATTGACCAACATGTGCTGAAACAACTCAGTTTTGTTTTGCATGGTCATGCAAAGATCTTCACTGAATATTACTTATAGACAAACAGGAATAGAATAATCTCCTGAAAAAGGAATCCTTTATTATTTCCCAAGATTTGTAAATGTTACCTTATTGTAGTGACATCCTAGTGGGTACTCTGATGGAGTTTCCCTTGAAGCTGATGTAGCATGATGTTGCTTAATGAATGCAAAACTTTTCCCTTCTATCAGGTGGGAAAATCACTTCAATTCATTTGTGTGTATATTGCAGCACATCTGTGGTGCAGCTGTTTATTGCATCACAATATATGTTCAAATTTAGTGTTAAATATGACGACAGAAGTAGTTTTAAGTGAAATTAGAGAGAAGAAGAAATACTACTTAGAATTAACTTTCCTGTTTTCCCAAGACGTAGGTCTGGTCTGTACTATTTATGAAAATGCAGACAAAGCATTTTTATGATCAGAGAGGCTGGGCCTCTGGTTGTTCATTAGGTGGTATTGTTACTGGCCACATGTTGTTTATCTAGTTTAATGCTCATCGAGAAAGAGGATCACAGTATTTACCAGAATAAACGTCTGGATTTTTCTATCAGCTGTTGACTACACTCTATTCTTTAGGTCTGTAACTACTTTTTTTTTACAGTCAAATATTCCCATGTAAAATCTAAGCAGACTACTTGAAGTTCAGTCAAAACCTTACACTCTTTGAAAATAATCTCCCTTGTAATGAGGCAGCCTGTGCAATTTAAAATGCAAGGATTTCCAACTGCAGTTATGCTTCTTTTTAGGTAAGTAATTGAAACTTTATCAAGATCTAGATTGTGCTGTCCTTTTGCTCTTTTTCTTTGTCTTTGCTGAATTCCTATAACAATACTCACTCATTCTTACAATGTTTATTTTTAGTTATAATTAAAAACCTTGTCCAAAGTCAAACCAGATCTGTTTAGAATTAGACAATATTAGAGGATAGGAAAGAAAGTTTGGAGGTGTACTATTCATAATTCTACAGTACTTTAAAGCTTATCTGACTCAGTACTAATGGTTCAATAGGTGAAACCTTTCATTTTTATTGTCTTTAAACACACGATGTGATTAATATCATCACTGATTGTGACAAACTGATGTTGTCACATACATTGTGATAAGATGACATTGATTCTGCTTCCTATTTGTTGTCACATACATTGTCACATTCAGTCCCATTTTCACATACATTGTCACACAACATTGTGATAAGCTGACCTTGCTTCTGCTTCCTATTTGTTGGTGCTATATCACTGCAAATAAGAAATATTAAACCTGCTCTCTTCTTAGAGGAACAAATTGCTAAGCAGTCAGAAGCCTTTTGTTATTTAGTTTTTCAAAGTAGTTGGTAAATATGTCAAACCTAAGAGGAAAAAATAATACAGATTTTTGGCACTAGTTAGGCCACAAAGGCTGGCTACTGTAGCCAATGCATTGCAATATTTCATTCTGTTGTGTAAGCGCTGATGAATGGCACTGCTAGGAGAGGATATGATTCATATCACAATATTAATAGTTAGTTGACATCATTCTACAGTTAGGTCTTTATCTGCAAAGGCCAAGATTTATACCCAAAACCTGTCCCAAATCCTCCAACCAAAACTGTTTGAATTCTGCTTCCATTTTCCCAGCACTATCTGCAGGACTATACAGCTGTTACCAGGCAAAATGGTTCAGGAGGACTGAATAAGAAGTGAGAAAAGTGAGAGATATTGCTTCTGCTAATGCCTGATAATAACATTGCAAGGTAGAAAACAACCTTCACAGGTCCTCTAATTCATTCACTGATGGAATAATAGTGTGCCTGTATCATTCTTAAGTACTTTTCTAACCTGTTCTTGATAGCATCTGATGAGGAAGACTCCATGAGCTCTCCAGACAATTTATTGCAAGTATTGCTTTCCTCGGAGTGAGAAAAAAATTATCATCTATCTTGAAATACTTGCTACAGTTTAAGTTCATTACTTCTTGTCATGGAGAACAGATTATTCTTTTCCTCTGTAGCAATACCTGACAGCAGTATCTTCACTCTTTCTTTTTTCTTCTAGACTATCTCAGGACTTGCACTTTACATGAGGTCTTATTTTCTAGATTTTTGATCATTCTTATTGCTATCTCCTTGACAGGAATACAGGTGTACCTGTCTATATTAATTAACTTTCTCTTTCTCACAGGCTCTAATTTATGCAAACCATTTGCACTGTACTCCTTTCGCAATGTACCTGTAGTTCTTCCCGAGATTTGGTTTCACTTAAAAGTTCATTAAGCAACTTATGACAACATCATTTATGAAATGATTAAAGACTAGCAAATCCAGCCTGACAAAGAAATCTACTCAACATGTTCTTCTATTTTAAAGGTAAACACTGATAACTACTCTCTTAATATGTTATATATGAAATGAAAATGCATTTCTTCCAGAGCAAGTAAATTTTTAGAAGCTCTAATCAGTCTACAAATACTACTAAAGATAATTGTTCTCGACAATGAAGATTAGGACATAAGAAAAGTGAAAAAGACAGTAGAAAAAAGGTGGACTAACACAAAATGTACACAAGAAAATAGAATTCTGTGATGATAAACTTGGAATTAGTTCCTTAACAGTGTTTGACAAATGCCCTCACTTTCCTTTAAATCTTTTCTAAAAATCAGCTCGAGTAAAACCCCAAGTTTGCTACGTCAATGTTATCTAATTAAAACTAAATGATGAGACTTTCAGATTCCATTTTGCTTTGACATTAATTTTTGCTTCACCCCTATTTGACATGGCATAGAGATAAACCATTACACGCAGAACAATTTCCCATCTTTCCTAAGAAACAGTTTCTGATTTCAAATAATATTCTGCATCATTACGTTTTTATTTTTTATTTATATATATATAGTAACCCCTTAAAATAGCTCTTTTTCCTTGATGTCTGTAAAACATCTGGCACTCCCTTGGCGCTATATATGATGAGTAGGGAAGGAAGGTCTCCCCAGATAACAAAACAAATTCATGAAGAAATTTAGCACCTTTACATTGGTAAATAATATTAAGACTAGAAAATAACATTTAGGTCTTTTGTCTGAACAACTTGATTATTGATTTAGCCCAGTATCTCCTAATATTAGAGTAGAGCTTATTTTATACAGGACTTTTTCACAAATTATTTTACAGCTATGAACTTCAAGCATCTTCAATGGACAGAAAAGGCAACTACAGCAGAATATTTGCATAAAAGTATGGGTTTTTTTAACTGCTATGGACTAAAATAATTTGTAGAAAGCTTAGCATTAACTTATGTTAGTATATAAAATTTATCAAAATAAGACATGATCTGATTGTCTTAATATGAACCAGATACTAGATAGACATAATTATTTACTATAATTAGAGACGTCTTGGACATTTCTCTGAGACAAAAAAGGAAAGTCACAAGATACCATCCCCATTCAACTAAATGGAAAATAAATTCCTGACAATTTATTTGTCACCCATGGTCTATCAATTTGCAGATTAGAATCCTTAATTTTCTGGATATTTATCTCCCATACTTACAACTGCATTGACAGCAGACTCTATAGTTATAGAGGGCTATATAAAAATATTGGTTCATACAGAAAATTATTTCAGATGAGATACTTAGATCTTCCTCTACCTCTGCATACATTTTGCAATTACTTTCAAAGTTACCCCTTATTGTGTCACTATGAAACAGAAGTTTATTTCGGATTTGGGGTAGATGCTGGTGCAAGAGAACAGAAGGTGTAATCTCTCATCTCCCTGAAAATACTGGATAAACAGTTTTGCATGTCACAGCTTGGTTTGTGATTATGAAAATCTTGAAATAGAAGGCATCCTACCAACAAAAGCTGAGAAAAAGCAACTTTGTGCACTGGAGTTTCATGGTTGTTGCAACATGCAATTGCATAACTGGAGCATTTGCACTAAAGTTGCTTCAAACAGTGTAGACAAATAAGATTTTGGGTCTGTTTCTACAAAATGATGAGTGTTCACAACAAGAAGTTAGTTTATTTAATCTACATCATCACTTTCTATGACATCATCACTTTCTTAATTGTGAGATGTGCAACACACACTCTGTGCAGATCTGTAAAGAATTCTTTACAATTGTTTTCTTCGCAAGTTATCTTAGCAGATAGCTAGTGGCTGATTTAAGCATATGCTAATACAATTCCTGTGGTTTTAAGGGATTCTTCAGAATTAGGCTGGTTCCTTACTTGGATGTTCTGTTTAGGATTTTGATTACCTGTTAGGTAATGAAGGGGCTTAAATCTTGCAGAGACTGGGAAATTTAGACATTTATCTTCTTTTGAAATAGACACACACTTCTGCTCCTATCCTTATGCAAACATACTCAATAATACAAAAATCCAGACAGAAGGACGTAGCTTGAACACCGGTTAAAAGCTGAGTGTGACTGAAACAATATCTCTGGATGAGAAGGGGAAGGAGCACATAGAAACAAAGAATATTTCAAGCCAGCCTGAACCGTGAACATGACCTTGCAGGGAAGATAAAAAACAAACACACGAACAAACAAACAATTAAAATTTATAAAACAAAACAAACCTGGGAATGGATTTTGGGTCAGGATGTTGACTGACATTTTGGTGCTGTGAGCCAAGGGAACTACTCATGACTTTTTGATTCCTCTTCTTGTAAATCGCACTTGAATCCAAGATACCCAGCTCTGAATTATTCTCTAAAATGGAAGGATCAAGAACATCCCATGATAACTATCTCAGTCTAAGATTAGTTAAATATTACTTCACAGCTGAAATTCCCTGGACTTCATAATCACCATCCATTAAAGAATGCACAGTACTTCTGTTGTGCAAAGTATAAGGAGAAGAAACTTAAAGAGGAAAAATATACATGGATAAGTATCACTGCTGGGGACTACAACCATATGAGAAATAAAAGTGAAGGAAAGGCTTAATATTAGGAATACTTTGACAGTCAGAGAGCAGGCAATCTTCTGAGGTCGGACAAATATGTTGGCCTTGACTGACAGTAGAGACAAAGACGGCCAGAGCTTGGACTGATAGATGAAAATGAGCAAAGGCAGACTAAGAAATTTTATCTGTCCAAGCTTGAGTCTTCTGTCAGTGCACATCTTTATTTACTCAAGTGAGCCACCAGTGACAGGGGCATTACTGGATGCAGTTTAACACAGTTGTACGGCTCACCTTCAACCTTAACAAATGGAAGGGTACTTCAAGTTATAGAATCTTTTTTCTATCAAAGGTAACATATATAATCAAGGACTGTTTTTTTTTTTCTGTAAACTACTTGATTACATTTCAATACAGATATACAGTTGACCTACAAAATTATCTTAGAAGCTGTTCAATTTACTTGCTACAACACATATGTCAAATACTGAATGTTCGTGAGCAACCATTACAAATAAATTGTAGCTGGAAAATTTTTTTTAGTACCCCAATGGCTGAAATTAATGGACAAATTGAAAAGGCAAAAGTTTATGTTTGAAAGATCAGCTTGGTATTTTCATAGAATCAAAGAATCATAGAATGGTTTGGGTTGGAAGGGACCTTAGACATCATCTAGTTCCAACCCCTCTGCCATGGGCAACAGACCAGGTTGCTCAAAGCCCCATCCAACCTGGCCTTGGACACTTCTAGGGATGGGGCATCCACAGCTTCTCTGGGCAACCTGTTCCAATGCCTCATGACCCTCACAGTAAAGAATTTCTTCCAAATGTCTAATCTAAATCTACCCTTTTTCCGTTTAAAGCCATTACCCCTTGTCCTATCACTACATGCCATTTTGCTGAAAAACAGGTATTTAACATTACATGAACACAAAGTTAGCTGAGTCATATCTGCCAGACCATACTGGTTCTATAGACAACTCAATACTAAATAAGTCAACAGGTTGCAGTGTACTTAGGCAGCAATGCTGGCATACAAAACCCATTGTTGCTGTCTCTGTGAAATGGCCTTTCAGTATATTTTCATCCGAGAGATAGTGAATGTAAACCACAATCCAGGAACTGATGGGAAAAATCTACAAATCACATTCTCAGTCCTCACAAATGTTGTGAAGTTGATAGCTGTCTTCCTTTATATTCCTCTCCAACACAAACTGGTATGTCACAGATGCTTGATATTAGATGAAGGGCTTACAAAATAAAGAAGAGGAAATCAGAACAATATGCATATACTTTAAGTGTATGAGTCAACAGCTGAACTCCTGGGTGACAGAAGACATTCTTACCCAAAATTTCATTATAGAATAAATTGAATCTCAGCACACTTCATACATTATATCGCTGTAATATCACTAATGTCCATGGCATGTGTGAAGTAATGCCACAGACGGTGGTTTTTTACTTTGCTTTGTTTTGTTAGAAGCACTTTAAGAATGAACTTTTTCAATAACAATACTTAGGAAAAGCAGAGGTAGCTATACAGGTATTAAAATATACACACAGAGAAAGAACTAACAAAATGCTAATAGCAAAAGAGTAACTGAAGCAGGACACGTGTGTAACCTCTCGAAAATAAATCGCACAATATCTTAAAGATACATTTTAAATGGAATATAAAACACCGGAGTAGATCTCTTACAGAATCTTATGCTTTCAATGGATCTTGGAGAATGGAAAAGATTGATTTGTGTACTGTCTTCTTTCATATTAGCAAAGCATATCAATATTTCTGCTAAAAGGACGTACTGTGAGTAGTATAACAGTTTTGCTTGCATTGTAATTAGGCTTCAGAATTAACATCTCGATTATATCACAGCAGCCATTCAGAAAGTCACAAAGTCCTTAAGCTATTTGCACAAGCTCAGGAGGGTAATGAAATTAAACAAAGGATAAATTTTTGCAATGGTAAGTCTTTGCTTTTTAAATTTCAATGTAGCTATCAAAGTGACTAGTTTTAAAATAAGTGACCAAACACAGCATCACTGCACATGTTAAGTGCAGGAAAAGTGAAGTGCCTTGATTTTTCAAGTCATAGTATTTTTAGGAAGGAAATTCTTACAAAGCAGAATGTTTAACAAGATCATTTTGTGTCAGATGTTTCCACATTCTAAATATTCATACAGTTCTGGTATCTCGTCTCAAAAATGTTATTGTAAAACCAAAGATGACATAGGGGAGGATAACAAGAATAACTCAAGTAGAAAAGAGCTGCCATATAAGGAATGACTAAATAAAAACTTTCAATCTGGAAAAGAGACAGCTGGGATGGGCTATGTCCTAGATGCCTACAAATCATAAAAGGAAAGCAGAAAAAGAAGGCAGCAGCACAGGTACTAGAGGGCTCTCAGGGGAATTGTCAGGAAATAGTACTGCTGACAAGAAAAAAAAAAAGTACGTTTTTGTGTGGTACATGTTAATCTGTGGAACTCGTTTCTCTAGGTTTGCAGAAATACATGTGAGCTAAAAATGCGATTAGAGGAATTTATTGAGCAGAGCTCCCTCAGTAGCGCTTAAACATTATAGTGCAGATTCAACTTCTGCTAAAAAGTCTCATAACAATTCCATACAATTAACCCCTGGAAGCTGTTCAGATATACAAGGGAAATGATCCTTCCGTGTATGTCCTGATCTAATGCACCTTTCAAAGCATTTCCCTAGCCACAGAGTCAGTCTAATTAGTATGGTATTTCTTTGGTTTCATGGCACATGAAATGAGAGGATTGCCCATTTATCATGTAAACTTGGTAGCTTGCTTGCTAGCAGTTCATATTTACTCTCCAGAGTACTTGGAAATTTAGCAACTTCGTCATCTCTTCATGATTTTCAAACACTAAGTTTATAGAGGTTTTATTTTTCTTACAGTCATATAATTGGAACCTTAATGACTTCAGCTATATTTCACTCTAAAATCTATAAATATCTAATTGTTAACCATTGTAAATATTTTTAAAAATATACTTGAGATGCAAAATATGTCAGATTAAATACAGAGTGTAGACCTGTTTTGCTGGAGAAAGGCATTTTCACATAGTTATTCTTCTGACCAGAAGGGCATTTAAAATGCCCATTTACAATATGTCTGTATTTAAAGATCATAATCTTGAAAAATTAGTGTGTTTATTGGGTTTTTTTAAGATGTTCTATTTGACATGACACTTAAACTAGGATAGTATCATACAGGGTTTCTGGCTTCTTCATAATAAAGTCCTTAATGAATTCAGAGAGTGTCTCAGTTGGTTTGACTGTAATTTTAGTGCCTTTTTTTTTTGTCATACTTGCATTTTCTGTAACTTATTTTTCCCAAATGTATTCATATTCTTGCAGTCTCATTGCAATACTTCCACTTGTATTGTGTAGAAGCAGAAATGTTCCATTTAGCTCGTTAACAACCTTCATATCTGGAGGCTATTGTCATACACATGTTCCTAAAATACTTGAGTTTGTTGCTTAGCTAAGGATAGAAAAATAACTGGTATAATATTTTTCTTTATTTCCAAGAAAACTGACTTAATTAACTAAGTGAACAGCAGAGTTGAAGCCAAAATATGATTTAAATGTCTCAATTCCATCCTTTCCCCCTTCCATGATGAAACTGTAAAACATACAGAGTTCTTGGGGCAAAAGCCATGTCTTGATTTATTCTGTAAAATGCTTAGTACAGGAAGAACTTTAAAAAAAAATTCCAAGTTACAGTTCTTCTCCAGTATTTCCTTCATTGTGTTTACACTGACATTGTAAGACTATTTAATTCTATCACTCTTGGAGATTTTCAGTAATTCACATACATAGAAAAGAAACAGATGCACACAAATGTAGTGAGAGGCTGAGATAGTGAAGCACTTGAACCTATGCAAGAAAAAAGTGCCTTGAATTTTCAGAAGCTTGAGTTTTCCCAGTATGATTAGACAACCGCACAATATTAATGCGGAAACAGCTTTAGGCATTAAGCAACTGAAAACACATGCTCAGGATAGCAAATAACAAGACTGTGAAATCAGTTCCAGGTCCTATGGGATGATAACAGGGAGCACTGCTGTGTAGCAGGAGCCTGCCTTAGGCAATTGTAACCAAAAGCCACACTCAGTCGATCCTGGATAAGGTCTGCAAAACTCCTTCTCTGTCTGAGTTCTTAGAGCAGCAAAATCTACTTTTGCATGTACTGCTGGGATATGTTGTCCTCAATTTGCATAAGAAACAAATTATGTTATAGACCTGCATATTCACAGTTTCCCTTGACAGCAATTTTGCATAAAATTTTGGAACTCATATAATGTGGAATGTGGTACATTTATTAAGAGTCATTTCTTTTCTGGAACTGGAATGATTCATCTCCTAACTCTGACATAACTTTCTTTAACAACCTTGGTTGACTTTTTCTGTATCAATTTCATTCACACAAACAGCTGTTATTTCTGCTCATCCACAAAAAAGAGGACTCAACAATCTTGAGAAAACCTTTTTGTATGTAACTCAAACAGTCCAAGATTATAAATGCAAAAAGGATTAGAAAAACATACAAAACTTTTTTATGCTTATCTTGCATAAATCACTCAATTTCTATGTTGCTGAATTCAAACTGCACTTTGTTTACTTTGTTACTTTGAGCTGCACTGGGATGTCTATAAATATACATAATAAAGCATCAAGTAGGGATAGATAAGTTATGGAAATTCTACAGCTGTACACACTGGAAATATTAACTACTCAATTGAGTAGTTCTAGGAGGCAATAGAACTTTTTTCTTTTATAGTGACCACAGGTGGAAAACAGGTATCACAATGCCATCATAGCTATTGCTTCCTATCCTTCACTAAGAGAAAAAACAACTGGAAAGTGTTGACATGTTAATAGAGACCCTGGTGACTTGTAAACACTTAACAGAAGTCACCTTTTAAAAATATGATAGTAAACTTCAGACAATATACAACAGGGAAGAAGAGAAACTCCCTTGACAAGTGAGTGATTGTGCCAGCTGACTTCTATCCTCCAAGCAGCACATGCAAAGCAGAAATACCTCCCTGCTCTCTATAGGTAGGGTGTACAATGTCTTACATTTCCTAATTGACCAGACAGTTCTCACAGCTTCAGTGAATTGTTTGACATGAAAGCCTATTTTAAACAGAACAAGACCATTTATAGTGAAGCAGAAGAATCTTTCATTGATCTTTTTCAAAACATGGTGTCAGTTTTAGAAGTCCAGTAGAGGAAGAAGCATACATCTTTCTGTGCTTTTTGTCTGCTTTCAAAGGTAACAAGACTCACATTACAGGAATTTGTAAGAATCTTTAAAAATAACTGTCAAGAACTGTGAGTTCTTTCTATATTTGGTTACAGTGCTTGAGGGCAAGTTTTGCAAGTTTCATAGACTTGACCTATCCTGTCAACATCGTTTGTTGCCTACTGTTTCAGAGCTATACAAGCATGGTATTGAAACTGCTGCATCTGCTTCCTTAAGCCTTGTGATGGCACACAGTGATTATATCATGCAGGCAGAAGAAATGAAGAATCCAGTGTCATTTGATTTTTTTCATCATTTTGAAGTAAATAAAAGGAAAAAGAGATCAAAAAAGGTTCAATTATACACTTTGTGAAAACAAAGAAATCTAAGTAATAATATTAATTTGAAGGCCTGCTTTTAATGCTTTTGTTGTTCACATCTGAAATGGAAAAATCTCACATGTGTAGAATTTTTGCCTGTAGGAACTGATTTTTGCAATTTTTTACTTGAAATGGTTCTTATAAAGAGAATATAGATAGCAATAAAATTTGAGAGGTATTTTAAGCAAAAAGATTTAAGTGCCATAACTGTATATCCACAGTCCCTAGGAAAATATCATGTTCTCTTTTAGTCCCTGTGCCATCGTTGTAAGAGAAGCTTGCTTCTTCTTAGTTAACATAGGTGCATCTCATACTTCCTAGCTCTCGAAATATCTTAAAAAGTAGAGAAGTACTTTTATCTTAATTCAGTAAGAAATGAGATATAAGATCTTTTTCAAGATTCTATTTGGTTTATGTGGAAAGGTTTTGGTAGCAAGGGTGCAAGGAGGTTGCAAGGATGGCTTCTGTGCTGACTCTGTGTTGGACAGACCCAGTTTCTCCATTTGGGTCCCCAAAGATGAGAAATGCTGGTGGCACCTCTGTGACAATATCTTTAAGAAAGAGTAAAAAATGCTGCACAGCAGCTGTGAGAGAGACAAGTGAGAAAAATGTGAGAGAAACAGCTCTGAGGACACCAAGGTCAGTGAAGGAGGAGGCGGAGGAGGTGCTCCAGATACCAGAGCAGAGATTCCCCTGCAGCCTGTGGTGAAGACTGTGGTGAGGCAGGCTGTCCCTCTGCAGCCCATGAAGGTCCACAGTGCAGTAGATATCCACACTGCAGCCCATGGAGGATGCCACACTGCAGCAGGTGGACATGCCCTGAACAAAGGTGCAGCCTGTGGAAAGCCCATGCCAGAGCAGGCTTCTGGCACGAATCACAGCCCATGGAAAGGAGCCCACACAGGAGGAGGTTTTCTAACAGTAACTGTGGCCCATGGGGGACCGATCCTGGAGCAGTCCATTCCTGATGGACTGTACCTCATGGAAAGGACCCATCCTGGAGCAATGCTTGAAGAAGGATCCACATTGGAGAAGTTCGTGAAGTACTGTGTACTGTGGGAAGGACCCTACACTGGAGAAGGGGAAGAGCATGAGAAGGAAGGAGAGAAGAAACCGAGTGTTATGAGCTGATCACAGCTCGCATCCCCCATCCGTCTGTGCTGCTTGGGGCAGGAGGAGGTAACAGAGTCAGGAATGAAGGAGTAAAGTTGAGCCTAGGAAGAAGGAGGGAGGAAAGTGGTTTTAGTTTCGTCTTTGTTTCTCAAGCTAATTCATCCCTCATCTGCCTACTATCTATTACCGCTGTTTACATTTATTTAGTCTGAACAGACTATGCCTACACCATGGACTTATTCCATCCATCCCATGCCTTTTCTGCTGTAGCCTTAGAGAAGACAGAGAATGACTATTAAAGCAGCACATTACATTGACAGCAGAATAAATACTTGTCACTGTAACAATGCACGGCTAGCAACAGCCTTTGCACTGCTTTTGCCTTTGACTCAATCTCCATTTTATCCACACTGCTCATGAAAAATATCTAAAAAATGGTGTCTAGACTCAGCCAGGAGAAAGATTTAACAGCATGCCTGAGAGGAACAGTTTCTGCTTAACGAGAGTCTTCTCTGTCAACGACTTGTCATTCTCAGTAGGCTGCTGCAAAAAATCAAGGAAGAAATTGCAAAACCTGTGTATTTAGGAAATCATCTTTACTTTTGAGCTCAGGAATTCTTGGAAGATGCTAACATTAAAAAGTTCCCAAGATGAGCACCATCAATGATAATCTGCTCCACAGACCAACACAAGTGTTGACAAATCTCACATTCCTATCTGAAGTCTTGCGACAGTCTTTAAGACAGATTCTGCAATAATATGACCAAATAAATATCCTAGTTTTCTTTTTAAGATCCAGAGTAATTATTTAGTTCAAAGAGAAAGGAAAAAAATGCTTTTTTACTTTTCAGTATCAATATAATTTTAAATTGATATTGTAATTTTTGAATAGTGTTATAGACAGTACTAGATCTTGGATGAGCAAATGGTGAAAAAATGAGTTATTTGATTTGACAAGATACTGAAGGAAATGCAAATTAGTATATAACTTGAAGCCCATTGTTTATAAGAAAAGAGTAGCTAGGAAGCTGCATGCAGTTAATTACACCTAGTCCAAGTATCTTAAAGAATAAAGAAACAAAAGCAGTGATATCTGTGACGTTCTAACACAAACAGAAAGCTGCTTTCCTGGCACAAATATGACTTGATAGATTTTTTTTTCCCCACTATGCTTCATACCCCATCTGGTCACTGGGTAATCATCCTGTTTCTCATTTCTTTATTTCTGTGTTTTGTACAAAGCATCCTTAAAATCAGCTACTGTTCAATGAGCTCCTAGTTTTTTCCTCAATATAGTAATTGCCTTTGTCCTACCTTCTTAATTTATGTTTCAATTAATCTGCTCTGAATACTCACATTCCTTCTAGTCCCATGTATTTACCATTCTGGGCTTTGGCAGCTCACCATAACCACAATCATGTTTTTTGTTACTGACTATAAGAAAAAGTGATTGACAATCGTGGAATCAAGCCAGCAAGGGGAAGGAGTTCCAGACTGCTAACTGGGACACACCATGTAAGAAGGCTGACCTCTCACACTGACAGTATGCAACACTGAAAAAAGGCTTTTCTACAAGTATGCTTTTCTCTGCTAGGAAGAATGCTAAATATAAGTAGAGAGTGATGAGGATAGCTCATCATAGGAGAGCCTGATGTCCTCCTATCTGTTCTGTATACAGGAGATACCAGTCACTTCAGCTCTTACTCTAGCAACTTGAAAACTCAATGTCTTTATGTAAAATTGTTTTTAAAGAATAGCCGTACTAGTTCCATGTTTCTCCAAACGCTACAGTGCTTCTGAACAGACACTGCAGAAGGTTTTCTTTATGTTCCCACCATTTTTGTACAAAAACCACAATCAAAGTACAGTTTGAAGAAACTAGTTAATTCCCAAAGCTAAATATTTTTTGAAAGCCAAGTAAATATTTTAGAGATGGATCAGCAACAAGGATTTAGAAGTTAAATCTTGACTAGTTATCATAAGGAGAACAATTTAATGTTTCTTCCTAACATAAACATTACCAAGATCTTCACGGAAGGGCAAATAGGTAGTCGTCTTTGCAACCTGCCAATGCTATTCTGAAAACAGAAATGTATGACACATTCTATAGCATATTTCAATTACTGCTGTTGCAGAGTGACTAGGTGAGCAGCAGTCCTGTATAAAACAATCTAAGGATTATACTGGTTCAGAATCGGGACATGAGCCAACAATATAATGCTGCTGCAAAGACCAATAATCATACTAGGATGTATATGTAGAAATAGTATGTTACGAATGAAGTAATGATTTGAACCCTCTCTATGGTTGTAAAGGTGCCCTTTCCAAGAGTCCTGTCTAGTTTTGCAGAATAGATTTTAAGACAGAAGCAGACATGTGGAGAGAACAAAGATCAGTGAAAATAATCAGAAAAACAATACTGAATTCTGTGATGAGAGAAATGGAATAGGAACCTATCACAGATTGCAAGGAGACTGTATTGCAAGGAGACTGTACATAAATTAACAGTAAAACAACAAGGGAGACTATGTCAGTGCTAGATGTTCCAATGCTAAAGATAGTAAGCTCTAGTTTAGTCTGCTTAGAGACAGTGAGAGATTTTAAAGAACAAGTCAAAGAATGTCTGTCAAGAGTGATAGAAGCCTTGCCTTCTGACAGTGAGAAGAGTCAATGACTTCCAAGGTGCTTGACATCTCTTTTGTATGTTTTCTTTAATTTTCATAAAATGAGTTGCTAATTTATTAATGCATTCAGTCATTTACTACACTGGTTTCCTCTATATTCTAAAAAAGATATTGGGTCACTGCAACACTGCCTGCTTTGTTCCCAATAGCTGCAAAGGTACACTGGTATTTCAAGGAGTTTCTTAGTGACAGACAACATGGCCTCACTAAGGGCAAATTGTGCCTGACCAATTTGGTGGCCTTGTATGATGGGGTTACAGCATTGGTGGACAAGGGATAAGAAACTAACATCATCTTCCTGGACTTGTGCAAAGCATTTGGCACTGTCCTGCACAAAATCCTTCTCTCTAAATTGGAGAGACATGGATTTGATGGATGGACCACTTGGTGGATAAGGAATTGGCTGGATGGCTGCACTCAAAGAGCAGTGGTCAACGGCTTGATGTCCAAGTGGAGATCAGTGACGAGTGGCATTCCTCAGGGGTTGGTATTGGGACCAGCCCTGTTTAACATCTTTGTCGGCGACATGGACAGTGGGATAGAGTGCACCCTCAGCAAGTTTGCCAACAACACAAAGCTGTGTGTCTGGTCAACATGCTGGAGAGGAGGGATGCCATCCAGAGGGACCTTGACAGGCTGGAGAGGTGGGCCTGTGTAAACCTCATGAAGTTCAAAAAGACCAAGTGCAAGGTCCTGCATATGGGTCAGGGCAACCCCAAGCACAAATACTGAATGGAGAATGGATTGACACCAGCCCTGGTAAGAATAACTTGGGAGTGATGGTAGATGAGAAACTCAAGATGAGCCAGCAATGTGTGCTTGCAGCCCAGAAAGCCAACTGCATCCTGGGCTGCATCAAGAGGACCGTGGCCAGCAGGTCGAGGGAGGTGATTCTCCCCCTCTCCTCTGCTCTGGTGGGACTCCACCTAGAGTATTGCGTCCGGTTCTGGAGCCCCCAACATAAGAAGGACATGGAGCTGTTGGAGTGAGTCCAGAGGAGGGCCACAAAGATGATCAGAGAGCTGGAGCACCTCTCCTGTGAGAACAGTGTGAGAGAGTTGGGGCTGTTCAGCCTGGAGAAGAGAAGGCTCTGGGGAGACCTTATAGCAGTCTTCCAGTAGCTAAAGGGAGCTTATAGGAAAGACAGGGAGAAACTCTTTAGCAGGACCTATTGTGATAGGATGAGGGCTAATGGTTTTAAAATGGAAGCAAACATATTCAGACTGGACATAAGGAAAAAAAATTTTATGGTGAAGGAACAGTGGAAGGGGTTGCCCAGAGACGTGGTAGATACTGCATTCCTATGGGGCTCTGAGCAACCTGATCTAGTTGGAGATGTCCCTGCTCCTTGCAGGGCCATTGAACTAGATGATCTTTAAAGGTCCCTTCCAACTCAAACTATTCTATGCTTCTATGATTCTCTTAGACATGTAAATTCCTTCTTGAAGAAAAACTGATCTGGTTCTACTTCAAGCTATGCCTCTAACTTGTAAAAATCAGTGAGTGATTTGTTAACAAGACACTTTTAACTGAGAATTAGACTTCTTGAGTCTCTAGTCATCTGCACTAATGCTCCTTTTTTCATTTGCATATCTTGATGATTAGTGCCTGACTGTGTTTACAGTTATTCAGCCAAAGTGGCTTCTCGTGCCAGACAAGTGTCAGCATATTAATACTCTTCTCCTGATAGATGTTAAGCCACACTCTGTTGAACTTCCCAAATGATTTGGTGAAGCAGCTGTGGACTTTGAGAAAAAATGTAGTCAGCCTCTAAGAATGCCCAGGAAAGGATAAATCTATTACCAACATACTGAATGCAGCTAAAATTCTTTGATATATCTCTCTGTACTTCTGATCAAATAGCTCAGATTTTCAGGAGAATATCAGTAGTACTAAAAAGATTTGACCACCTCAATTCAGTCTGCATCCTCAGGCCATTGATCTGTTCAACATCAGTAAGCCTGTCTATTAGTGTCAGATATTAATGTTCTGTCAGCTATCACATTCATGCACAAAACAGAAGGAATAATGAGGAAAGAAATACAAATAAGGAAAGAAACCCAAAACTGAATTTTCCATGAAGCTGGATAACTCAGTGTTTTAGTACTTCACAGAGATTTTGCCGGTCAAGATCAGGAGGCAAACAAACGTGAGCCATTGCAGTGGGTATCTGCTATAGACTTTCTAATTAGGGAAAATGAACAAAGAAAAAGATAAATGCCTTTTAAAAAGTTCTCCAGATCAATGTTTTTTGTAAGTCATCAAAATATTGGCTGTTTCTCCTGGCAGATCCCACTGGAAATATCGTCAGTAGGCCAGCTGGATCAAATATTAAATTTAGTCAATATAAATTTTAAGCAGTTAGTATGGGTATATGAAGGGGAAATCATGCTTAACCAACATTATAGCATTCTACAGTAAGGTGACTGTGTTAGTGAATGAGGGGAGAGTAGTGGATGTTGTTCATCTCAACACATCTTTTGCACATAAAGCATCAAATTTCAAGGAATTTTCTCTGGACATTAAGGATCTTAATGTGCCTTCACAGAAAATAAGGTTTCCCACTCATGTCTGTTGTTCTCTGCAAGCTCCAACCATGGAAGTATTTTCCAGGAAATATGCTAAAAAAGTTAGCTTGAACTGATAAGATATCACTACTTGATATGAAGGTAGAACAGAATCTGATGAAGATGGTATGGGAAAAGGAGATTTTTGCTTTGGGTTTGCTCCAGACGTGAAATAATAAAATACTGTAAGTAAAATATAAATACTGAGTCCCAAGCAGGTAAAACCGAATAAGGGAATGGGGGAAAGAAGTGTTCTACACTAGATTTCTTTCTAAATACACAAAACTGTTCAGTTTGATCAAGTCAATAATCTCTGTGTTAAAACCACAGTGTTTCTAATTCGTATCAGCAACCCTTTGCCACTGCCTACAATGGTGCAGGAAGTTAATGTTCCATACACTGCTGGAGTATCTCTAATATGTCCATTGATATTTTCCTTTTAAAAAGAAAAACTGCATTATATCTTCTCAAAACACTAGTTGTGGGAAAAGCATAAATTCTCTCTTCTGTGTTACATTGAATTGCTCTTCTGAATCTCAGCTGGTGCACTCAAGTTTTCTATAAATCTGTTAGGAAAACCTGTGGCAAATGTCCAAAGCAATAATTTTAAGTAAGGCAGAAGCTATATTTTGAATTTTCTTGACTTAAAAGATACTAATTTTTTTTTCAATAGAAGATCATGATCATATAAATCTGTTAGGAAAACCTGTGGCAAATGTCCAAAGCAATAATTTTAAGTAAGGCAGAAGCTATATTTTGAATTTTCTTGACTTAAAAGATACTAATTTTTTTTTCAATAGAAGATCATGATCATATGTGTTAAAGTGTTGATGATAAAAATATTTCTTGAAACAAAAATAGTTTTTAAAAGCTCATTCATATTTCATTGTTTATATCATGCTAGGATGACTGAAGTAGATGTTCAGTGAGATAAAGCTGGCCCAATACACTGTCTATACTCTGTTTCACTTTTGGACAAGTTTGCAAGACTACTGAAATTTGATTCAAAGTGAAGCAGGAAGTTTAAACACATTAAAAATCTCCCTACTTTAAATTTATTCCTGGTTCAAGCAAAATGGGAAGCATTTCAATTTATAATGGATTTTGTCCGCAATGGCCCACATCTTCATTTATTTTTTAACATTAGTCAGAATTTTGGTGGTTACATTTCTTGGCAGAGTTCTTTTAAAGATTCATGTAATTTAGTGCACTGAGAATTCTGCAGGTAAATCAGTGTCCTGCCTTGAATATTCAAAAATTAGTAAATAGGTTCTATATTACAAGAATGTACTGGAAAGTTTTAGAGAGGAGTTGGTATAGTAATCAGTATTTCAGTGCTTCTGGGTAACAGGACTCTGCCTGTGCTAATATATTCAAATCCATGCAAGTAACCAATGCTACTGCTGTCAGAGATCTTTTCAGTAGTTTACATGAAATAAACTAGTTCCTCAGGCATTCTCATAAAAATTGCTACCAAAAGTGACATCCTTATGAATGTGCACCATTTCTACTTAGAGCAGATCCCTGGAGGCTGAAAGTTAAGACAAATGGTGATGCAGTTCAAATGAAGCATTCAGTAATGCTGCCTGTTCTGTGCTGTTCAGCAAAGGAGTCCTTAGAGCTCAGGGTTTTTAAGGTCATCAGTTTGGCACCTTTAAGGCAGAAGCAAAAGAGTCATCCTATATACATAAGAAGTCACAATTGTAATGTCCTGTAGGCATGGTAAATGTTCTCAATACCCTTCAGGGTTTTAAAATTTTTATAAAATATATATTAAAAATTTTGCTTGCGTTATTTTAAGTAAGGAGGAGATCAATATTACCTGAAATGTACACAAAGTTATTTGATAGATACTCAGTGTCTTTGAGGTTTATTGGGTGCCCGACAACATATACAAACATGATCTACTACCATCACCTGGTGTATTCTAATATCCTCTTACTGAAAGTGTTATCTTATTTTAGAGCGCAATAACTGTAGAACTGCATTCGGTTTCTATCTAGCAAAGACTTAATTTCCTTGGTAAAAGCTTTTGCAATAATAAAAAATGCTAGGCATCACACACTGTGCTTTGAAAGCAGATAGTGATTTGATCTCATTTGCAGGTTTGTTTTTTTTGCAAGAGACTGATAACAATTTAACACAAGTGCCACAATATTATTGACTTGCCTTCCAAGAGATAATGTCCATTATTTTTTCAGTTTATTTTATTCAAATGGACTCCGAATTATGGCTTCAGGCAGGTATTGTGTAGGCAAAGAGTTATGCACATTTTTCTCTCATGCACACTAGCAATGAATCCTCACATGGTCCATTAGAACCTCCTTCCTGTAAAGAAGTTGCAGAAGACAACTTATTGCATCTCAACTACTACTTGCAACATTTTCTAGTATTTCTGGTTCTGCATTCCCTCCACAGCCTGACCACTGCTCTTCAGACTCAATTGTCAGCATGCCTTGACATATCATAGCCATTTCTGATAGCAGGATGGTCATTCCCTTGACCAGTAGTGGTAACATAACAGCGTAGTGAAAGGATGGATCAAAGATAATTTTCAGCAAAAGAAAGGAAGGGACGGCCAGCATTTCACTGACTAGTTGTGGAGGTGGTGGTTATAAGACCTTCAGGCTTGGTCTTAGAAAGTATCATACTATAGAAATATCTATGACACAATGAGTAGAACTTATCTAAGCATGTCCATTGTTTAAGTATAAAAGGAAAACTGTGTGTGCATGCATGTGAGGGAGTAAACTGGTAGGACTTACACTTGTGGAGCAAAAAGGAAAGCCAAGACTTAAAAAGCAAAAGAAGAGTAGTCTTGTTTGCTTTCAAGCAAATCTGCTGGAGGCGTGAGTGAAGAAGGATCTACCAATTTGAGTGATATTTGTCTACTCCTCTACTCCTCCTTTGAGTACTAAATTAGTCTTTATGTGGTTAATGCTGTCCTGCCTGGAATGCAACTTACAGTGAAATAAAGAATCACTGACCTACCTAGCCACTCCTGCTTAGTAAAGATCATGTGCCTTTTTCTTTACTACATGTATATTTACTAATACAGGGCTGTTAGAAAAACCAGGCATAAAACTACAGGAAATATTATTTGCAGTTTGAATTTTATGTAAGTTTCTTTCTCTCCTGAAATTATGATGTCACATTGCTGTGCTATTTTAACTACTAAATAACAGTCATGTTGCATACTAGAAATGGCTAGATTTCCATGAGAACTAATGCCAGTTTTTCACACCATGGAGTTTCCTAACATTATCTTCCGGGATTTTAGCAGACACTATACATACAAAGACTAGTAGTAGTTTAATCTAATAACGATGTTACAGTTTCTTTCAAAAGTTTTTTTTACTCCTTGATTAACACTTATTCACATAAACAGTGTAAAGTATTACTCATGTAAATAAAGTATCATAAAAAGGTTTGTATTATGTGTCTAAAATAGCAATTCAGGCTGTTGGATTTCTGATCATCAATTTAAAAAGCTTCATGTAAAACTTCAGGGTTTTTGTCATTCTAGTGGCAGATTAAATCAGAGTAGAGTTATAATGTCTCTAAATATTTTCCCAAATTGGAAATCTTAGTGTGTCCCATAATCTTAGAAAATAAAAAATAAAGAAAATAAACATCATCTAAATAATAATGCACCTCTAAGTCTACTGTCAAGCATCAGTTTGCTCTGTAATTACCCTCTGCCATTTTTGCAGTTGCTGCAGACAAAATTAAAAGCAGCTGGCCACAAAGGGCAAATCACAGGGAGACCTGGTGCCATTAGTAATCGGAGGTGATCATTAGTGAGAATGGCAGAGGAGACATTAAACTGTGCTAAGTCATTACAGAGAGGCCTGAAGACACTGAAATGTGGGCAATGTGGGAAAGAAAAAAAAAGCAAAGTCCAAGTGATAGTAAAAATATTTTCAGCTATAACATCTGTATGTGAAGACCACCTAGTGAGTAAAAACTTGGCAGGTTTCTCATCATTCTTCTCATCATTTCAAGTGCTTTTTTCTCCCATCTCCATTATTTTTGAAAATGTTTTCTTTTTACGTGCTTCATTTACTTATTTCCTTTCTTTTGACTTGTGAACTTGTGGAAAGTGTGAGATCACAGTTACAGTGACTGAAGTCCATATTAGTCTTTCCAATAGACAGCATGGGCAGCAACTGAAGAAAATTTCTCCTTGCTGCTGCCTCCCAGTGTGTTCTATCTGTGTTGCAGACAAATCAAATATCTTAGAAAGCGAGAAAGTTTCATTCCATTGGTCTAGCTAATCCTCTTAAACACAGCTAAGGAAGGCAGAGTATTTACTGCAAATATGGTAAAAACTAGCATTTTCTGGGTTCAGTTAGAACAAAAACTGTATATCAAGAGAGATATCAAGGTGATAGATGTGGTCAATGCAGAATGAGACAAAATGTATGCAGGCAACTGTCACCCCTCTAAATTAAAAAGTGATCTTCAGCCTTGTCACAAATGTAGTGCAAAACCTGATGTGTGCTTTTAAAGCATGGCAAGATATTCTATTATGAGAAATACTTACTAATATTGGTAGGCTGTTCATCCTGTGATGTTTTGGTGCAGGTTGATGAATGTTAACTATATACAAATTAAGATCCCTTTGGGTTTTGACTTTTTTTTTTTGGTAATCTTACAAAAGATCCCACATTAGTGGCTATTACCTAAACACATTAAAAGACAGTACAACAACAGTCATTTATGTGATTATATGAAACTCTAGTTATCATCTGTGATACAGACAAACTATAATAGCTTGAACACTTCCAGAGAATCTCTTTGAGCTCTTCCGGGAAAAGAGTTACTTCTCTAAAGCAGAATACCCAGATTTATAACTTTTATCAATAAAAAATAAGTTTGTAAAATCATTCATAGTATAAGCATGGTGCTCATCTAAATTACAGGTAGCTGGTAAGACTTTGTGAGTCACAAAATCAACACATTTACAACATACAGAATAGACTTATTGTCTTTTTCTTGGACCTTGAAATACATATTTTTTTAGAAGATAACCATAGCTGATGGTTTTTAAGTCATAAAGATAATTATCAAGAAGATAAAATATACTGGAAGGTTTGCAGAAGATTTAGAGATTTTTTTTTCCGTGGCTAGGCCTTTAGGATATTCAGAAACAAGAAAGGAATCCTGTTGTAAGATACTTCAGGGATGAACTCTGCATTAGGAGATTTCTAGGATGAACTGCCTTGTCCACTGGAATCTTGATTTCAAAAACCTGTCTTACTCAGTAGGTGGACAGAGATATTCTGTTCTGGCTTATTTTACACATCCCCTCCCCTCCCCTCCCCTCCTCTCCTCTTCTCTCCGAACTGAACCGAACCTCTCCTCTCCGAACCTCTCCCCTCCTCTCCCCTCCTCCATCTCCTCTCCTCCATCTCCTCTCCTCTCCTCTCCTC
>JAAGAY010001075.1:0-26785 GCA_011801015.1 Ardeotis arabs | reverse complement strand
AAAATGGAATATAAAAAAAAAAAAAAAAAAAAAAAAAAGGAACTGAACTGCAAATATACCCTGTTACCACAGACAAAAATTTAATCTGCTGAAACACAACGACTTTTAAGGTCATAACTCAAGATTTAATATTTCAACATGAAAAGAAATCCAAGCCATTCGACTTATTTGGGCTTTTGAAACAAATGCAAATGTCTCTGTTTAAAAATCGCTTTTACATGAGAAAAACAAATCAATATATATTAATATATCACCCAAAATAAAAAAAAAAATAACACACTCTTCATTTTAGAGCATGCTGCTCATTCAGAATAAAGACAGGACAAAGAAAGTAGAATTACATTTCATGATGTAATAAAAACATTAAAATTTGTGATCATTAAGTGCACCATCGTACAGGAGTAGCGTGCTCAGAGTGGAAATGTTCTATACCTACCAGAATCCATCTTTATTAAAGCAAACAAATCTTTAGGACACTACCTGAAACTGAAACCAGTAATAACTGTGCTCCTTTCAGCTCGCCTTAAGTTTCAGTCAGGCATATTCCAGCTAGTAGCACCTGTATGCCTCTTCATGATTGTATTCCAGAAATCTTTACATTTGCAAACTTTTTATTTTTTAAAAAAGACTGGCTTTTGCAATCCTTGCAATGCTTATCCTAAACAGATACTGCAAGTAAACTCTGTTCTGAGCAGCGCAAGTTGGGGCTTTTTTCAGAAATCTGAGAGCTGGACTTACGTTGGCAGTAGATACAGTACAACAGTTTGATGTATTAAACAGTTCCTCAAAAAAGTCTGAAAGGAAGATTTCCCTAAAGACTGTTTAAAAAACCAAACCAAACCAAACTCAAAACACTTCACCCAAGATCTGTTCAATCCTTCTACTGAAGTTCGGAGCTTGCCAACTTTAAGAACGTCAGGGAAAAGGAGGGAATGAGGTGGAGAGGAAACAGAACTAAATTATTCCCAATTTGTACCGATGAAAAGCTTCAAGTAAAAGAAAATCCACTTGTTAAAGATCTTGCTACGTGCACAGTCCCTCATCAGTTGAAAGCCACAGTAGTTAGCATTGGGTGTAACAGCAGATTTATCATTCATAAAAAACACTGGCAATGTTCCTTCATTCTTTAATAACTTGCATCCACGGTTTCTGTTTAGAAGCTTCTTAAAAAATGTTTATGGTTCTGCACATTTCATACCAAACCGGAGGAAAATGGTAAACACGTCTTCTTTCGATGCAATCCCGTTCAGCAATCTCCTCCCCAGGAACTCAGTGTCATTTACGAGTCTGAGTCTTCTTTGGCACTGCAGGTCGCTTGGCTTGCCACAAGTGGTTGTGAATAGTGAGAGCATCCACGCTGACGGACATGGTTTTGGCTGGAATCACATTAAATTGTTTTCTGTCCGAACTGTACTTATAAAGTTTGTCAATCATTTTCTTGGTGATGCTCTTTGGCCCTGTTCCAGTCAGCTTGTAGATTTCTTCAGTGTCAGGATAGTAGCAATAAAGTGCTCTGAACTGGCAGCCAGCATCACGGAACAAAATGATGTAGTGGTTGGCATCACATTTTTCTAGTTCCTGCATCAGAAATAAACCAACATATACGTAGATTGTTCACACTGAAAATTCTCTTGTTACAAAAAGCTTTAAGCTTTCACATATAGCTAAATAAGCATTTAAAGTTTTTGGAAACACTAGATCAGTAACTATGATTTTCAGTCCCTTCTATAAATTTTGAGTTGAACTCTTAATACAGGACCATGTTTTCCGTAAGGGAGTAAAGGATTTTCAATACAAGCACATTTTGGGAATGGCATTCACTACAAGGCATCAGCGGGATTATGACCTGAGCATTACAGATACATTTTATTGTGAGTGCATTAAAATACGAAATTATTAATGTTTACCTCTAATATTGAGTTCTTATGTGGTTCATTCACTTTTCCAGCAAGACAGCAATGAGATATAGCATTGTGAATAATGGGCTTGTTTGACTTGCTGCTGGGTTCCTTAAATAATTTTGGACCTAAGGATGAGAAATAAGTAAAAATTATTTACCCTACATTTATGAACATTAAGTTTTTCATTCATCAAAACTGGAATTAAACCTTTAAATACTTTTCTACAATAACTTGCTTTTTAAACAGAATATGCTTGACAGCTTCTCAAAAATAAAGTGTCACATCAAGTATACCACAGCTTTTTATGACCTGTTATTCGTAACAAATGCTCAAACGAAAACAAAAGTCACCTGTGTACTCTGCCACTGAAGCAATAGAAGATGCTGTTGAAGCGTTCTCCCAGTCTCTTTCTGTGTTTCTGCTAGGATTTCTGCTCAGTATTGGTAAGGACTCCATGGATTCAACTCTGTTGGGGGAAATAAAAAGACATGCCAAGATTCGGGGTTTTTCCCCCCTCCAATCTTAAATAAATTCACTAGTTGCTGGCCCTGAACGGAACAGGCTATTGTCCCTTTTCCTCCCCAAAAGCAGTCAGTCATTCTCCCTGCTAGATTATCAAAGCAAAATTCTATTATTCCTCCGGGAGAAAACAAAAAAAAATTTGCAAGTTTGTACAGAACATCGGAGTTGGCAACCACATAAAATGGAAGACGAATTCACTAATTGCTGTTGTGCCTCTGTGCCAGTGAACTGAAGCAAACACCACTGAATCCCAAACCTATTTCATAACATTTTCAAAAATAAATTAACATGAAGCTTATGTCCCTACCTCTGAGAAGGTGTGCCACCGGAGTGTACACTTTCAGGTTCAGTTGTTGCTGCTGAGGCCAAAGACAGACTGGAACCAGACTGAGCGCTGCTCAAATTATCGGCTACAAAATAAAAGAGAAAATGTGAAACATCTTTTGTTAACGTAGATTTGCAGACTCAGTGAGAGCAAACAAATAAAAATTCTTACGTGTGGAAGAACACTTTGTCCCTGAATCACTGTAAGATTCTTCACGATGAACTGACTTTGGCCTGGGTTTTTTGGGCTTTGATTTGGGCTTTCCAAGCCCTTGCTCCTCCAAAATTTGCTGCTGTTTTTTCCTTAGATATTCTTGCTTGATAAGTTCTCTTCGAGCCTTCTCTTCTTCTTTCCGTATTCGGTCCTCCTCAGCTTTGCGACTGAAAAACAAACACAATGTGATATTCAACACAGAATAATTTTCCTCATATTAAAGATAAAAAGAAGTATTCTTTTCCACATGTTATTACCGGGCTTCGTCTCTTTTTTGTTCAACTTCAGCCTCCAACTGCTGTTTCCGAATCCGAGCCTCCTCAGCTTTGCGCTGCTGTTTCAAAAGGAATGCTGCACGTTTTTTTGCAAGCTCATCCTCTGCTTTCTGTTCATCCTGCAAAATTCATAGGGATAAAGAGCTTTAAAGAGTAGAAGAAAATATATAAAGCTGGACATCACAAGATTGCTGAGGATTCCAGGAAGATTTTACGAAAACAAGCTTTTACGAGTGCAAATCAGAACTCTATTGAACTTTTTGTTGCTCAAAAAAATGTAAGATACAGTTTTAGTGTTCTCTTAAGTATGTGCAGAGAAAAAAAAAAAAAAAGGAGGGTTTCATCTTACTCTAATTTGTTTTAAGTATGCTTAATCATCATAAAACCTTCTAGAACTGCAAAGTACAATGCAACTACCACGTGGGCTAGGATGGACAGCACAATTAACCCCGGCATAACAATGACCTTTGAGTCAGTCAACATTAATCACAACATCTAAAACCAGAAGTTAAGTTCCCTGAGACTGAGACAGTCCAGCTCGACTAGGCTCTAACAGTAACTTCTTCCAACAGTGCACTAAAGTATCTCATTTTTCACTGACTCTCAGCTCCCTGACAAGTTTTAAGACCTGTTCAGCAGGCTTTTACTAGATAACCTGTGTTCTGTCAGAATTGTTTCTTTCAGTTGATAGAGGTTCACAGAATGCTGGGATTTCAAAACGGTAAATTCTTCCCTTGCATTCTGTGATTTTTTTGTGCTAAGTATTTACAACATGACTGCATGTTTGTCTGTTTCTCAGACAGAAAAAAAAATAAGGGAAGGAGAAGAAAAGTAAGGTTAATCCTGGTTCCTAGTAAAGTTAACAAGAACCAGGATTTCATACTGAGTCAAAGACATACAAGAGTCAAAAACTCTTTTCTCCATCAGCAATTCTTTTCCAATGCAGTTTTTAAAAATCGTAATATTGCAACCAAAATGTACCGCGTTCCATCAGAAGACAGAAGAATTAAGTGGACAAGAATAGTTCTAATGCTGGGTAAATGTGTAACAATAACCAGATACAGAAAGGCAATATATTTACCTTGAAGAAAAATCCCACACCAGACTTCTGATCACCTTCACTAATTATATCTGTAGAGCTATCCTGGTTTTCGAGTTCTCCTTCATCCGGAGCTTTTAAGTCAGACAAGTCCACTTCAATGAGATTAGCCTTGCTTCTGAGTGGCTCATCCACTGGGACATTTTCTTTTCCTGAGCCGTCAGAAGAATTCAACCCTGTTTCCTTGAAGCTGTTATTCACCTCTTTGCTCATTTCAGAAATAATATTTGCATCTTTGGAGGTGGAGAGAACGAGCGCCCGTTGATTGCTCTCATCATGAAGTCTATAGGTATCAAAGAAACACTTTTCTTGAGAACCACTTCCATGGTCAGGACTGCTTTCCAAGCTGATTTCTGTTGGTGTCTTTGACAAGCTATTGGATGGGAACGGTCTTAAATGTGGTAAGGTTTCTAGACTTGGTGTTGGGGTTTTAACACGTGCTGAATTTTGTTGTCTGTCTTTAGTGACTTTCAGATCAGCTGGTCTTCCTGATCGAGGACTCCTTCCTTGACCAAACCGAGGTGGTTTACGAAGACTGTTCATTCCAGTTGGAGACAAGGGCTCAACAAAATGAATTGATGGTTTTACCTTTTGGTCCTGAGAGTTACTTCTGGTTCCTGGTGTTGGCACTGATGGAGATTTCATAAGTAGTTCCTGTTGCTGAGAAATCTTTAATATAGCCTGCTGAAGTGTACTGATTGTTTCATTTAGTTTTTCAATAGAAAGATCACATTCATTTATATCCACTTCAGTAACATTGTCTTCTAGCAGGGCAACAGAAATAATTTTACTTTTTTCCAAATCATGTATAGCAGCAGTGTCTTTTGGTTTATGTTGCTCAGCAAAAGCTAGGCTTTCTTGCATTTTTACTTTTGCTACTTCTTGAGAATCGTTAAGCATTTCTTCTCTCTCCTCCTCTTTCACAAGAAACTCCTCAGATTTGGAACCCAAAGAAACTTCATCTAAGTCTTCACCATTGTGCCGAGAATATTCTTTTGCAAAATGTTCTGGTTTAAGAGGCTGTGGAACATCAGGAGATTTCCCTTTTTTAACAACATGCAAGAAAGCTGCCTTGCCCAATTTTAGTCGCTGCCTTGCAGATAAGGCTTCCATCTTCTTCTTCTGAGCTTCTATCGCTCTTCGTTTCTCTTCCAACTGCATATGAAGCTGCACCAATTCAGAAGCTAAAAGATTAACGTTATCTTTATTTTGCCTGTTGGGGCTTTGCTCTCGCTTTTGTTTCCATGTGGTCAGTGGTGCTGGGCAGCTTTCTGATCCATCTGGCGTGGTCTTTTGTGAACTACTTGTGCTGGACTTTGTCTCATAGCTATTAAGCCTTTGAAGCTTTCGTTCTGCGAAATTGGTCATTCGGACACTCCCACTAGTCATTGACACACTGCTAACTTGAGAAATTGTACTCAAACACGGGCTGGAACGCCCGCTAGCATCATCCTTATCTTCATGTTCTCTTACCTTCATATCTTCTTGCAACTTTGCAGATTCTTCCTCACCAATGTATTTAGTGACTATAGGATGGTCGTCTATGACTACCAAATCCTGTTCAGCATCTTCTATGTCTAAGAGATCTGAATCAGAGTCCTGTCTCACCATAGTCCACGTAGTATCCGGAAGATGCGAATTGAGACTTTTCACGTAACTTACATTGACTTTGCTTGCTATGTCATCATCAGATTTAGCAGCATGGAGAAAAAATCCTCCAGTGGATAGCTCCTGAGCAGAAGGATCTAAACTGCTACTAGCCAAAGGTCTGGAAGGTTCTAAACCTGTCTCCACCAGTGCCACCGAATCTACAGTACTAGGACCTGCGACTGGAGTGAAATCAGAACTAGAAATTGGAGTAAAAGTCCTATTGAGGTCATGTTCACCATGAGTGCTATTTGTTTTCTTGCGGATCAAAGGCAAGTGTCCTTCATTTAATCTCTTTGCAATAAAACTCCTTTGCTTCCCCTCCCCACATTCATCCTCTTTATTGATTATCTGCTTTTCCTTTGCTGGTTTTAGAATGGCAGGCATTAAAGGCTCCAAGTAAAAACTGTCTGGTTTGCTTTCGGAAGTCTCGCTATTTGTTTTTGAAGACCATGCAGTTGCAATTACGCTGGGCACCCTGGCTGACGCATTCTGCAATTCAAGATCACCACGGTTTGGCCTTTCTTCAGATCTGATTATTGCAATCAGCTCTTCATCTTCATCCTCAATTTCAACGTTGTTCAGCAAGCTCTTCCCATTAGTTTTCAGTGACGGAGGATGAGGCTGATTTTTTGGAGTCACATTTACAATATTTGAAGCAAGACTGTCTTTGCTGATTGATCTAGCCAGACTAATGCTGTCACCAGACCCAGGGTCCACATCACTACTGGCAGAATGATGAAGAGCAAATGGTGTTGGCTGAGACAGAGGCCTAGAAGAGATAAGATACAGTCTACTGATGCTTAAGCACAAAAAGTTACAGCTTGTTGAACTCAGGACCATGAGATAGATAGCTACAATTTTTACTCCAATCCAAAAATGTATCCTGTATCAAAAGTGACCAGCAATACTAATTTTCAACAGTGCTTACTGAAAATCGTGTTTAAAGTATTTTCAATTGCAATCTTAAAATCACTCATCTCTGAAAACAAAATTAAGCGACTCTCAGTCTAGTTCTAAGGAAGTGCTATCACATTACTACAATGAAATTGTCACAGAATGCTTTCATTAAACAGAACTGTAATACTTAAATGCATCTGTTACCTTGGCTTCCTCTCTGGCCATGCAAGAACTGAACCTCGCGGCTGCCCATCAACACGGGTCAGAGAATTAGAACGATGCCGATGACCTGAAATATTTTTTGAATTGTTAATGGTTTAGAAATGAGTCTTTAAAGTAGCACTTTTACTTTATTTAACAGCAAACATAATAAAAATCTTCACCAAGAGATGGCAGTAGAAAATAAGATTTGCTGAAATATTAACCAAGGACAGACAGACAGTTCAAGTCCGAGAAGAACACAATGGAAAGTGACCACACATCCACATCTGACTTTTTTATTTCCAAACATGAAACAGTTTAAAAAAACGGTCCTGCTTGTGCTTGCACATTATTAGAGCTTAAGTAGTTGGAATGTTTAGTTGGTACCTTAGCTGATAAAAGAAATTCTGAGCATCTCTGTGTAAGTACAAAACCTAGGTTTTCAGTAAATAAAGAAAAAAAATGTTCAAGCAAATTATGTCAAGTACTAGAGCGAGTTTGTCATTCTGGATGACAATCTTACTTCCTAAGACTTTGCTAGTCTTATGAACATTTGACAACTGGCTTTTTCCTTTCTTTTCACAAAATTGACATTATTACTCTTAATTTCTTCACTTGAGATTCTGAGAAATAAGCTCATTTGTGAGATAAAAAAACCTATCCAGTAACTTTCTCAAAAGATTTTAAAAATCTTTTAATGCAAAAATGATTTACTTAGACGAGTAGTTTGAGTAGTTTGGCTGACTGTAGTTTAATTCCATTTTAAAGCATTCACGTATATGAACTTATATTTTTATTCATTACTGTATCGACATTGATAGTCATTGGCTGTTGAAATGCAAATTCAAAGTAGACTTACCAGGGCTGTCTTCTCCCTGTAAAGATTTTTGTTGCTTTTGTCTCAAAGGGAGCAGTGGATGGGAAGGGCTAAAGGCAGGGCTTCCTCCTTTGACACTAATTCAGAAAAGTAAAAAATCATTACTACAAGAATTTTTGTCTATAATGAGAGAAATAGTATAGTTGTGAAGTTACACTGGTAATAGTTACCCCCATCCTCTTTAAAACACAATAATATATCATTAATTTAGGAAGTTACTTAGAGAAGAAAAGTTTTTCACATGTAACAATACAGAAACAAACCTACCACCTGAAATCAAAACGTTTAAATTTCTAAATACAGCAGACTTAAAACGTTGGTGGTGTAAACTACATTAGAGACAAAGTAAAGGCTGAAAACATTGCTTGTCATCAAACTTAGCAGCTGAAAAAACCTGTCATTAACCTTCTTGTACATTAGATCCTATTTAAGCTTGTTCTCATATCACCATTTATAGAATACAGCTAGCAAAGACGAGCTGCTTTAACAGTTTTCATGTTTCCCATTTTTTTCCAAATAGAAGTTAGACTAACTCCTCCTGTCGTGCGGTGGTGAGATTTACTGCTGGGGCTTATTGACATCTACCAAACAAAGATCAAACACAGCGGTGCAAAGTGTCTCTTTGAACTTGAGAATTAAGAACACTTCAGAGACTGAGTGAATTTGAGTTGTGGGCAGCTAGATTGTAGCAAAATCAGCACACTCAGCAGCAGAAATTCCTAGGATATCCAAACGGCAGCATAAACTGAAGATTGGTCTGAACAACATGACACCAGACTTACAGATAATCAGGCTCCTCAGGGTGCAGGTAGTACCTGCTGCACGCTTCAGGGCCTGTCTGGACCGAGGGCTGCACGTCTGCTGGGCCTGCACTAGCAGGGCTAGCCATGAAACTTCGCTTGGTCGCATTGGAAATCGGAACAGGTGGACGACTGCTCTTCTGCTGCAACACTGTTTTAACTGCACATATATTTATGACATTAATACAACTTATACTGGCTACTAAAGTAACAACACAGAACAGGGAGTTTTCAGATTTCAGTACATGAGAAGGAAAACTTCACGACGCAACACTAAAATGAAACCTTAAGTACTAGTCTTTATTTAAAATACGTAACTTACGATGACCTTAATGGAAAGAAAGTTACAAGTTTTTTATTAGCAGTTTTAGGGACAGAACTCGAGTGAATCTAGGACTAACTTTCCTTTCAATTTTACTGCTTTTAAAGATCCTGAGCAAGCAAAAAGTTTGAGTAGAAACAAAACTCCAAAGGAAACATCAGTGAGCAACAGTTTCATTGTAACGTAAGTATTTTTTAAATACCATGCTAACATTTATCAGGAGTTAAAAACTTACCATCTTTTATTTCCTGAATGTCTCTTGGTTGTACAAAGTCTGGTTTGACATTCTCAAACCACCAGAAGAGTTCCGCAATGAACACCATTACGTTAGGCTAAAATAGAAAAAAGAAAAAAACCACACTTCATAACAAAACACTTCTGATTTACCCACATTTTATACAAAAACATATCCTTCACTATGTTTCTTACCTTTAAAACCAAAGGAGCATATAACATGTCCTCCAATGTGAGGTAAAAGCATTTGTTTAGATATTCATTTGAGAATTCTCTCAAAAGTTGAATATTATAGAGGCTGTCTGCAATTGATGTTACCTCCTTCAAACAAATATCTAGGAAGGTGAGAAAGATGAGGAAGTTACAACACTATTCCAATGTATTAACCTATCCACAACTAACAAACACTACATACAGGAACTTCACGGACTGCTTATACACCATCATTTAGTATTTATTGGCTACCAGTGACATTTCTCCACCTGTTAAATATCAGAGAGATAGGAAAAGGAGGAAAAAACACACAGGTAAAACAATACCAATTTTGCATTCATTTTAGAATCCATATAGGATTCTGTCTATCACAGCAACAGAAAAGGTAAGCAGGCTACAGAGAACACATATAATGACAAAATACAAAAGCAATTAAACCCAGACATCTTGATTTGCAAATAATAAAAGGTTACTCCTAGGATTCACAGTGTTGGTTCCTTCTGAAAACATTCAGGAGCTCTGCAAGATACCACATATCTGAGAATTTAAAAATCAATACAAAATGTTGATTTGTAGAATTAAATGCAACAAGGACATTGAATTTTTAAGAAAAACATTTTCTGGGAAAGAGAACTCATATTTGTCATGCTGAAGAGTGACAATTGCTGAAGACTGGGAGAAACTATTTTAAAATCTAGGCCAAATTATGTACTCCTACTGAACAACATGAGAATTATCAGCTAACAGTAGCAGACGTACTCCTCGTTTATGGTCTACTGAAACCAAGCTCAGTTGTTTGAACAAAGAAAGCCACATTACCTAGATTTATAAAAGAAAGTATTATTTTGTAGCTTGTAACATACAGAGTAGAGCCTTCTAAATACAGTAAGTTAAAAAAAAAAGTTACTTTTTAAATACACGGGTGCGGATTCCATGTGACCTGACTAACTTGCTGTAGTCCACTACCTATTAGATGTGTTGCATTTTTATTTGATAATGTATTTCTAGTTCAACTTTCAAAGACTGAAGACTTTTTTTTTTTTTTTAAGAAACCTTTATTACATACCATCCAGTTTCATGTGTTCTGGACAATAATAGTGTATCACAGCTAGAAGAGCAGCGCCATCGCTACCATCCTTCATCAAATCTTCAAGTAAAGGAAAGTAAGGTAACTGCCTGCTTGAAAGATGGTCTCTTCGGTAACGCACCTAAACAAAAGAAAACAAGCGTTCATATGAAGCTAAGAAAGAAAAAAAAGAAAAAAAAAAAAAGGAATTTTTGTTAAGCACTGAAAACTCTTTACAGTGGATCCTTTATAGCATTCTGCTCTAAGTCAAAAACAATTTACAAGGTTATACTTTCACCTCTCAATGGAAGCCAATTCTGAAGAATACAGTGCTTCCTTTTTAACCATTCTCCTCATCTCCGTAAGCAACCTGTGCTGCTAATTTCCTAGTTTCATCCAGACATTTTAACTTATTACAAGCAATTTAAATCAAAATCCTTCCACACAGATGCATGAATGCAGCAGATCCAAAGAAAGAGAGACAGATAACTACATGAAAACACTGAAAGTTTGAGGGGAAAAAAATCCAAAACCAAAACCACACAGAGCAAAAAATAATTCCAGATGAGCTAGTGATTTCTGGTACATTACCTACATCCACAGACTTGCCATCATGTCCACAGACAGCAAAGTTCTCTCAGAGAGATTCAGCACATCCTACGTCCGGCAAGCCAGTATACAACACTAATGTCGTGCAAAAGGAAAAAACATGGCCTTTTCCAAAAATGGTCAGCAAGAGGAGCAAATAGGCCTTTTAAATCAACGGCAAAACTCTCCTTGATTTCAGTATAGGTCAATAGACAACTCTTCTGCAAACAACCCCCAGCCTCACGCAAGCTGGAGCGTAGCTGAAGAGTAGCTAAAGCCAGTCAGCTAAAGAACGACTCTTGGCATTGCTTCTTGCAATTTTCGCAAGAAAAGTTTTTGTGTTGATATTTACTAAGCATTCACATGCCAGCTAGACTAGAAGGCTGTATCTAAGTTTGAGCAGCAAAGTAAGCAGGCAAGCAAAAGAACAGTATGCTACAGAGCCTAGCAGAAATATCTTTCAGTGCTGGGAACAGATTCCTTTCACACTTCAGCGCATTAATATCACTTAGCAGCTGACTGTCGTGACTGATGTGCTGGCCTAACAGGCAGATATACAGAGAATATATTTAATAGTCAGAGGAAAGCTGGATTTTACCAATGGTATCATATACTTTCCGAGACAATCTGGGAAAGCTCTCTACACAAACACACACGTACTCATATGTGTCAATTTAGGACGGCACAGGCTGAGAAAAAAATCTGTTCAAAGGAATGAAGATCACTTATAATCAGAGCAATAAGAACCTGTTAATTTATTTATTTGGCACAAATACGAACATGTTATGTTAAGCTTCCTTGGCAAAGGCAAGTAACTCTAAAAGCTATCTCTACACGCTAATGCTATTTTTCCTGTCCTTTTACCAGGTGCAAATTATATTTTTCCCCAGCCTGGAGCACTCCACAAATATGCAATGGAATGTGAATCATACTGTACCACACGAGCATATTCCACTGGTTCCAGCATGCAGTGCGATATGGCATGCATCAGATCAGGCTTACACAAAAAGAAATAGTGAGATATATGATGGTGATTATTCAAACAAGACACAAATCAAATGCATTAGCAACATCCATTATGCACTGGAAATGTGGTCATTAAGTCTGATAAAATAAGTATGTACACTAAGGTGAACTGGTTAGCTTAAAAGATTCATCATTTATCCACTTAGTCGAAACTAAGCATACTAAAGACAAAATTCAAAACCTTCTTTTTAAACTTTAATTCCTCCTGTATTTAAAGAAGATACAAATCTTTCCTTTCTAATAGGCTTAAATGGAATTTAAGCCAGCTACATTCCACACTAAGAATTAAAAATCTATAAGAATTCCTCATTTCTTTTAGCTTTGGTGAAAAAACAAATTTATTATCAAGCAGGTTTTTTATGGACTTTTTTTTTCTCAACTATTATTCTCATAACTATTCAAGTCTTTTCTACTGAAAATTTTGAATTCTTTCTTACATTCTAAGCTGAGGTTTGTGGTTTGTTACCCCCCAGTGCATACAATTAATGACATTGGTATGCATTAAAGTGCAGAAATGGGTGCTACTGAAAGAGATAAGTCTATATTTAAAAAAAAACAAAAAACAAAACCAAAAAACAATCACAAAAGAAAATACAGAAGTGACACAGTGTGACAACTACTATGGAGACTGCAAAATCTGTCAGTAAACCAGTACAATCTAAGTGGCACAAGAGTAGCAGTGAGATAATCTCTATTTACTCCTCCCTTTATTACCAACTTCCTCAATGATAGTTCCTCAATTCCATTCCTGTAGTTCCTCCTACTCTCACCAGGTTGTCTCTTTAAACAAAATATAAACCTGCTCAGCTTCCTCGAAAGGCTATCCAACATATGCCTCAAATCCAGGTACGATCTTTAAGCAAGCTAGAATGCAAGTGATAAGCACCAGGTCAATACTTCATGACACACTGGCACAGGTCGTTAAATGAGGCTGGAAGACGGAGCTTTGTCACAGATTTCATTAGCCTGCAGGTCCCCACTCACATTTCCTTTATTTCAGACATTTAAAGTTTTTACTGTGGTCCATACATTTGGTTCAAACAAATGAAGGATTACGAGGCAGAGGAATGGGACTGAGCTCTCTGTGGAATGTATATTCCATTTTCACACTTCACTGTTTGAGTATTTTACTCTGGTATGTAAACTGTCTTTCCTTCCATTATGCCAGCTTCAGGCTCATTAATTTAGCAACCGTCACAACGAGTCCAAACTGGTTTCTCAAATCTTCTAACCCCATCTCAATGAATAACAGTGTTCTGGTTTTGACAGATTTACAAACCTGTGCAAGAGCAGGTGCGCGAGCAGTGCAAGAGCATTATTTAATGAACTACTGTAAACATTTGGGCATCTTAACTGTGCATTCAAAGATTAAGCAACCATTTCAACCGACCAGCATTTATATCACCTTAGTGCTGTGATCAACGGCCTACTTACAACAAAAATAGTAAACACAACACCATTTGAACTGTTGTTAATGCTCTAGTTTTTTTGCTGCTACTCCATATCCCTCACTCCTGCGCTGTGGAAACAATTTTGAAATGCTGTAAAGTGATTATGCTGTATGCTGTACAGTATGCAAAAATGATGTTATGAAAACTAAGCCTGATGACCCAAAAGCTTACACAGGTTTTACTTTAAAGACTGTCTAAGACGCATTGCAATGGAAGCAGACACTTTGAAGAAATTTTAAAAGCCATGATTTTGTGGATGACAACTGGTGTAAAAGTAGTTCACTTACAGGTACTAATTTCCAATACCATTTGGAAGGAGACTGCTCAGGAAGCAAGGAAAGGAACGTAGGAATAGGAAAGGAACATCAGCAATGCAAGTTAAAAGCAGTAATACTTAAATGCACTTCAGCAATAAACACTTTCATATTTCAGAGGGGTTGTAGCCTAGAAATATAGATTTTAAAATATTAAAATGAGACACAAAAGTCAATAGAGTGTCAAATAGTTAAAGGGATTCTTCAGACAACGCATCAACTTGTAAACTAAACAGCTCTTTAGCCCCTTATTGTTGAAGGATATTCTTTTACATAAAAAGTACGTAAAAAAACTTTTGCCACTAACATGAAAGTTAAATAATTGTGCCTTGTTCACATGTCACACATCTCCTTTGCACAGCAATGCCAATTTGAGGAAAGAAGATAGCAGTTTTTCTTAAGGCTCCATCGAATCATAAACTGGGAGCTCACATAGCTGAGATACGGTGTATCTCAGAAAGATCTATTTTACATTCTCCAGAAATGAAAGTGTACTATATTTTGCAATGGTAGTGCATTGTGATCTAATTTCAAGGGAAAAAGGTGGAAAAAAACTACAAACACACACATACAACATTTGAATGCCAAGAATATACTTACTAAACAGAACTTGAATAAGCCTCTGAATACACATTAGACAATTAACCCATGCAAAACGAATATGCCCCATGAGCTTTCAAAATATGTATTTTGTGCTGTGAAAGTTGAGTCATATTTACCCATGTAAAGTTGACAGAAGTTATTTTAAGTTGAGAAAAGTAGTTTTAGTCCAAATGAAACTTAAAGGAAAGTCAGAAGATACCAGTGGGCTTGAAAGGTAAGGAAGGGCACTGATGATAGACACAAAACAAATGGCATGCACAAAATCTCAGGAGTTTTGAGGACCGGATGCCTCACATTTCTTTGACAAAGAAAATACTGAGATGCTCATATTTAAATCCATTCATCGGCAATACACAAAAGCACAACTGAAGACAAGTTTGTTTTACCTTTTGGTGCCCTGGACTTTCCATTAGTTGCTGTTTTAATTTAATCTCTTTCTCTGTTATCTCTCTCATTTTAAGGTTCACCTAAAAGGACATAGCATAGAAAAGATATTAAAATACATCTGTTTCTGTAAGTTGAGTTTTCTTCTTCCTCCCCTTTCTTAACGGTCAATCCATTCTACAAACATAAGAAGTTCATAGAATAACCTGTCTCACGAACAACTATCTTATTAGTACTAGCTATAATCACAACAAGGGAATCCTGGGTTTGCAAAGGAGATATTCTCCTTGGAACACCACTCTGTTGTCACTCAAAAGGGCTTCAGTAACTTAACCTCTACCCTTTGAAAGGTTTCAGTATTTCTGTTAACCATATTCAAGCTAGTCAGAATTAAGTCTATCCTGTTATTTAACACGAAACAAAGCTTCACCTAAAAAAAAAAAACAACCCACCCAACTCTCATAGCAGCTTTTCTGAAAATAAAGAACCCAATTTCTACAGTTTTCGTAATTTAGTTCTTAATTATCTTCTTTATTTTAAAATTTGCCTTGAAAAATTTACCAGCTTTATTATAGCATCCCTAAGAAAACAGAAATTGCATTTCCCTGCTAGTCTGATTCTTTCCCAATGCATACGGAAACCTCAGGAAGCCAAGGAAGAAGATGAAATTGAAATACGCTGCAGTAATAAGGCAATAAAATACCACTAATAATTATCTGGATTAGGAGGATGTTATACGAAAATACCATTACACTTAAGATAACACGTAATTAAAGCAGTTCTCCTCACCTGAAGTGGAAAAGATGATAGAAATGCACAGGTAAGAAAGATAGAAGGAAGACACTCATCAGAACCTTTTTAAAAATCTGAAAAGTGACAACAGGAAACAGGCACATTTTTCTTCAAGCCAATTTTACCTTGTTAATCCAGAAAACCATCGCATCCTCCAAATCATAGGGCAGTTCTTTTGAGGCACTGAATGTAGAGAAACGCTTGACGCTAGCAACCACCTTTTCAATGCTGATCATTTCTACAGTGTAAGCCATCATAAGAGCATCAATCATCGCCATATGAGAACTCTAAAAGAAGAAAACAAGGAGTACTGAAAACCAAAATCCTTTAAATGAAAAAATATTCATATTCTAACTGTATTTAAAATGAAAAATTCCTGAGGTTAGTAACCTAGAAATTAAGAGCTCTTCATTCCATTAACTATTTTAAATAGTGTTAAATAAAGAGAAGATCATTAGGCGGATTTAATTAAGCTAACCATTTTGATTGGTGCGCAGCCCAGATCAGATTCAGACACAGGTGTATCATCGCTCTCCATGACGTAAATCCCTTTTCGAGAGAGGGCCTGGATCACTGACTGGTGTCCCTGCAGAGCAGCCACCTGATCCCCCTTCAGAATGAGGCTGCAGACGCGGCAGTACAGCTCGCTGGACAGCAGCAGCTTGATGACGGGTGGTTTAATATGCTCCTGCTCATATTGGTCTATGTAAAATGGGTCCTTCAGCTCCTCTGGGACGTTATCTGAAACAACAAAGTAAAGTTTCAACAAGTGGTACCAGGAAGTGGGATGTGTTATAAACAAAAGTAAACATTTTTACTTTAATTCAAAGGTAGCATATGAAAGAACAAGAAAAAAAAAAATCAAGCACGAAAAAATACTGAATGTAATTAAGTCTTTAGTTTCATATTGCAAATGGTCTTCAATAGGGCTTTGCGCTTAAATTGTAATTAAGTACAGCATATGTAATTGGCTGCTGCCATATACATACTTCAGTAAAAATCCTATACGTTACCAGGCAGCTTTCTCAAGATACCAGAGTCCTGTTCAAGAAAGGACATCAACACGGACAAAAGCCCCTCTTGTCCTTTACTCAGCTCTAGCTGTTTCCTTGAATAAAATCCAGCTTAGACAGAATTATACGCTATCACCTCTAGTGATCAGTGCGTATTATTAGTCTTTTTTTATTTGGCATTATAAATCATTAATTTAGATCACAGGCTAAAATTCTCTATCAGATGGACAAACTTATTTATCTTCAAAGCAAAATTTACAGCTCCTTCAAGCAATATCCCAAAACATCTCTGCACAGCAATTAAATAACTGCAACGCTCAGCCACTAAGAAGGGCCAGCCAAACCTTCTCAAACTGAAAAAGAAAACTAAGCCACCTATTTCTTGGTTCTAAACTGCCAAAGTTCATAGAATAAAGTATCTGACTAAAACCTTGAGCATTTTGCAGACGGTTTGCAAAACAATTGAGTCTCCAGTGAGCTGATTCTCTATTTTTTTTTGATGACAAGAGCACTGAAGCAAACTATTGCAGCTTTTCAGTCTTTAAATAAAAATTAAAGCCTATGAAGCAAAACCACTCCACTTGGATTTGGATTCAACATGAATTTTAAACCAAGTCTAAAATTAACAACTTTTGCAATGGCACAATTTCTGTAAGTTGTCTTATGATTTCATCAAGCTGTGCATGGATCCTGAGTGTAGTCACTTACACACACGTTAAAATTAACGACACAGAATTCTTCATCCTCACACATCACTTCTTCCCCACCAGTTCCCAACCCTCATAAAGACTTAACTTATACTTTTGCTACGAACCAGCACAGCTTCAGAGCTGGCAGGAAAGAAAGGCACTAACAACAACTAATACTCTGATCACTTAAACACACGTAAGACATTTCAAATCCATACGTTCCTAGCCAGCGTTAACGGTTTCAGCAACACAACACAAGGCAAAGGTCAACCGACTACAACAGTTCAAAGTGGAAGGAAATGCTGTTGTAAGCAATACTTTCCTGATATTATTGAAAAGACATAAAACAAGTTAAAAATAGACATATCCCAAAATAAATACTTCTTCTCATGCTCAGTCATCAGACTAGAGGCTATTGATCTTCATAATAGCCCAGCGGTAATAACGAGAGTCTTCAACTCCAGGGAAAAGACTTTCTAGCCTCAAGTGTGTTGTCTTAATAGAAGCCCGACATTTCATAATTTTCAAACACAAAATTCTATCTTTTGCTATCCAGTCGCTCTGAAGATCTTCCCCTGAAGTCACTTCAACAGTTCATGTTAAATACATACAACTACAGTTAAAAGAATTATTAATTTGGCAGCATATTTACTTTTCATTCAGCTCATTTCCAGAATAAATTTCCCCATTCAAAATAACTCTTATCCACAGAGCATCTTTGAACTGCAAATAAGCCACACGGTATCTGTATACTGCAGAGCCCTTAATGTTCATAAAGAAGGGAAGCTGAGACAGAACGTTATTAATTACATGAGCCAGAAGTACATCTCACGGAAATACAAAATATGTAGTAAACCAGTGTTGTTGTAACAGCTCTAACAGCTATTCAGTTAGTCATACAGTATCAGCATCCTTTTTCAAAATGGAAAGCTCTCTGAAGCTTTTGAAAATGAAGATCACTATTTTTCCTTTATGTGACACTGAATGCTGTGATATATGGACTACGTACTGAAGACGGTTGGAAGAGACACAATAAAACCCCGCTGGCGCTACGCAAGTAGTACGTGTTAACGTGGGTGTCCATTTTTAGTGGAATGGATAATAAAAATACTTTTAATCTTCTTAACATTAGTCAACCTGACCTAAAATCAAAGTCTGTTGAAAGCTAATTCCATTTAATGGTCATTGCCACTTCCAGAAAGAGAAGTAGAGCTTCCATTTCTAAAGACTGGGGAAAGATCCAAAAATCCAAACGCAAAGCAGCTCACAGAATTCAACGTTTTAGCCTCATAATAAGCAGCTACACCTTTAACAAAGAGATATTGCTTTATACTAGAATTATTTGTGAAAGGAAATAATAGAATACTAGCTCATAAAATATGCATGAAGAAGTACATTTCTGGTAAGAGCATTACAAAATGCAAATTCAAAATGTCTGAAATCTGAAGTACTGAGATGAGGGTTTAGCGCGAACATCTGCCCTCCACCCGCTCACAGACCCCGCAGAGCAGGGTGACCGAGGTGACTGTCTGAGAGCACCGGCTGGACAAAGCAGCCTGCACTTCCTCCAGCGCAGCAGCTACCCACGCAGACCTCTGCAGCAGCTAACGGGCAGCTCACTTCAGATTGTCTTCAGGTCCCCTTGCCACACAGCAGACTGCGATTATTTTGTAGACTGTAAGCACAGAAAGCAAAAAGCGTTCTCTTCAACACTCACACACCCACAAGGGATACAATCTATTGCATTGGAGTCTTTACACAAATTATTGAAATAGAAGAGACTATTGGAACGTGATGCTCAGCTTCCTGAGTGACAGGAGCAGTAAGACCTCCAACATTACTTTTTGTTTAAGCTAGTAATATTTTAATGATTTTTAAAAGCTTTTTCTAGCAAAAAAAAAAAAAAAAATGGATCTAGGTCTTAGTGATGCGATTCCACGTCACAGAAATCACTATAGTAAATAAATAAATAAATACACCTTATATCTTGGCTACTGTTCTTTAGTCTGAACACCCAGTCAAAAAGATCTAAAATTTTTTTCTTCTGTACTGAAGAACCCTCTAACTTCATGTTTCTGACCTTCATATAACTGCTTAACGACTGAATGGATTTGGAATGATCAGGATTAAAGATGTGGGGAGGAGGACTAACTTCTAGCACCAGGATTAATAATTTGAATACTATCATAAGAAGTTATTCACAAACATGAATCCTCCCATAATTGCAACTTATTTTACCGTAAACCCTTGCCCAGTCTTATTTTCTACATCAGTATATACAACACTTCTGTCAGCTAAATTTGCCTGTGACAGAGAGAAACAGTTTGGTAACTAAAGAGCCACAGAAATTTTAAGATCTAAAAACCGATATTACAGCTTTTGAGCTTGGATATAACTTTACTATTTAACTCAAATTTAGTTCCTACTGGACATAATCGTACTATCCACATGGCAGGCACAAATAAATGAGAAATAAATGGCAGGAAAAACTGTAATGCAAAAAGGATGCGATGTAAGTATAAAACTCTTGAGGTGAGAAACTTCCAAATAGCAGAGCTGTAGACGTTTTGTACACAATGCAATTATCTCAAACAGGGTAACACTGCCTTCCTAGACAGCCACAGATCAAAAAAGTGCTCTAATCGTGAGACATCTTCCATATTTGAAATCTGCATCTGAAAGTGCAACGTAAGAGACCTATCTTGCCCTTCACAGCTCTGCTAATTATTCTTATCTGTAGTATAACGCCACATAAACCACTTGCAGCGTCCAGGTCTGCTCATTCTCCAAAGCCCTCTTAAAAATATCAAAATTCCTACATTGCCAAAAATCGTAGAAACATGTTGTCAGTTTTAGAACAATTATACACCATCAGAGTTAACCTAATGCTAATTTAAATAACACACTATGGATACACAAGTATTACGGACAGCTTTTCTCCCCAGGTTTTATGGATCGGGCAATCTTCAGAAGTTTCACACAGTTTTTGCTTTCCTCCCTACAGAACGTGTCAATGCTCTTTTTGAAGACTGCATCCCAGTCTTTCCAAGTCCCAGTTTCTATAAGCATCTTTTTCAACACCTTACTTTCATGACCTATAACTGAACTTCAGATGTTAGAAAAATTCCTTTCATTAAAATTTGTATTTTTATACATCTATGCTTTGGAATTTGGAAAAATCAACATGAAAAATTAACTTCTGAACTATAGCTACAAAATTTCTGCTCAAGTAATTTAACAAGTATACCAAAGCAAACCAAAACCAGTTCAACCCTGTCCTTCTTCTTTTTGCTTATAAAAAGGTCTCCAATACCATCTTAATTCCCAAAGGAAGTCACTTTTATGTTACTTTTGCATGTCATCAATAAGCTCGCAAACACCTTCTGTTTTTCCTGACGTGCTGAGTTGTTACCCCAGGAAAACGTCAGCATTAACTTCAAGGTAAGCTTTACAGCTGCCAGTTTCAGACAAACTCGGGTGTTCAAAAGACAGAAAGCTTAAAATCTACCAGTGTTTTCAGAGTAACTTAAAGCCAATGGCACACAACCTGACCATCACATCTGTGATGGCACGCACCATTAATTCAGTTTGTCTTAAGTTTTCTATCAGGATTTGTTGAAGAATTTGTCACGCTACACTCAATAGCAGAGTTGACTGTACCTCTTTCACACATAGATTTTATGTAAATTTTATACCACATTACTTAGTTGCATGCAGTCAGCTTATTATAGAGCAAAAAAGCTCATTTCCGCTGTTTCCCACACTTACAAAAAGAAAGTAATAACATTGTTTTTCCAAGTTTCAGCAGCATAAACTCTGAAGTGCTCTTGCCCCACTGAGCCTACTGCAGAGACACCTCTACCAGCTATTTTTATAAGAGATGAAGGACTCAAAAATAAACCATCATAATTTCTCACAAAGCAATTACTTTGGTCTGTTCCATCATATCAATGAGTTCTAATCTCTCAAAAACCTGTCAGTTCCAAGCATAAACCACTGTGTACAACATGGCTTACAGGATTACAAAAATAACTTCATTTGTAACAATTATTGTCAGACTCTCCTCTCCTTGCTCTAGGGTAGGGACCATTTCTTCATCATCTCACCTACAAAAACCCGTTCAAAGACGACTACCTGATTATGATTTGATAAAGAGAAATACAGCAATCTGAACAAATTTGATCTATCCTTTGAACTGAAGAAGTGGATACACCCCAGCTCTTATTTTACCTCCAGAAGCATGAAGAACTGGTTTCACATGGAAAGAGAGCCAAAGCATCACCGTAAACAGAACAAAGCTTATTCAAATTCTGAGTAGGATTTCATTAGTATCAGTATCTGTTTGCAGAATTATTTAGCACTGTATGGATACCCTCTAAGCTGCAGATCACGAGCAGAAGCTACATGCTCTGGCCAACTAAGACCACCTGCATTATAACAAAAACATCCTTTGCTGGTTCTCAGCACAGAACTGTATTATAAACTCTGTAAGTGACCTTAACATTACACGTGAAAATTTACATACAACAGCCAGGAAAAAAAACAAGCTAAAGACTTTGTATACTGCTGGTGAGAGTGACTGCGCTCTCATTATCGTATCTTTTGATCAAGCACAAAGCCACAAACGTGGATGAAATAGAAGAGAGAAAATAATAATTAGGGAATTCTTCACCTCTGTAAACTTCACACAAGTAACAGGCAGTGTTTATGAAATGGGCATTATTAAAGAAACAAATGTTTAACTATTGCTTATTTGCAAAACACAACAGCTTGCTTAAAAATATTTTTACTCTGGACCTGAGAAGAAAGCTGACAAAGAATGGAAGCAGGGAACCCAGGGATTTAGGCCATTTAGCCCAGGAAAGATGCTCACACTGCTCTACCAATCGGTACCTGTGGGCAGCTATTACGGGCCTGTAAAACCTTATTTAACAGGCAAGCATGGAGTACTTCAAAAAAAGCCACAACCTGCATTTCCCCTACAATGCACTGCATTAGTGCTTGGCTTTCCTGCCCGCACCTTGCTAAAAGCCTTGCACTGATGTTAGCATTAAGTCTGGAAACTACGTAAAGCTCCTAACAAGTTCATTTTGAGAAATCCAAATTTTACAAACTGTTTAAAAGAAGCAACAACATTTGTTATGGAAAGCTCACAGCAAGCTGCAACACTGAAAAACTTCCATATACTCCTTCTGTCTCTAAATTTCAACATCGTAACTGCGATGACGGAAAACAATTTCTACACATAAATTAATGCCGTACTAACGAAATCTGCTGAGAAACCAAAATTTTTCATTGTCACTGCCTATTCTCCCAGGTTGTATCGAATGCAAACGTACTAGTTGTGTTGTTCACGCTGACCGCTGCTGCTCAGAGCCCGAGGGGACAGCGGCGCTGAAGGACCAGGTCCATTTCCCTCTGCTCAGCTTTGCGCAGCGCGTGGCCCTGTTACCGCCTGGCAATCTGGTTCATTCCACCGACTGCGAAAAAGGGATCTCTCCCACGGAGAGCTTGCCAAGCCTCTCCAAACCTCCCACGCTTGCCTCCTGTGTCCTGAAGTTCCACAAACTCAGTGGCACCCTTGCTCCTCGGCCACTTAAACATTAGGAATTGTATTTTCACACTGCCAGCAGAATTCCTTAAAGTGCACATTTGGCTTTAATCAAAGTTTGCTGATGGAAAAGATAATTCTGTTCTAATCCAATTCCATTCCCTCAAACTACTGTCTCAGCTAAATGGACTTCATAATCTCAAGTGTAGAGAAGGTTTCCAGATGTTCGTGCACACATTTTTAGTGATCCATGACAGTACTCCCGGATTTATTTGGGGAGAGCGACGGGGGGTGACACCAAATGGGGAAACACCTTGCTTCACAACACCCTTCCCCTCCGTCTTCTGGAATTCAGACAAGCAGCTGTAAGACCCCCCTCCAGAGTCCATCTGTGACAACCTGGTAGCCCCCACAGACAGAGAGGAGGAGCTATGGGCTTCCAGGAAACAAACCATCCTGCCCAATTCCTATGCAAAACCTCTTTAGCAGTGTTTCTGTTGAAGAAAGTAGCTGTGCTCAGTTGTTGGGCTACCAAAATTCTCTCTTTTCATGGCCAGAAGGGAAAAAAGGAGGAATGCATCATCAAATGAAACAAAGCCCAAACCAGGACTTCAAATTACATGTCATGCATGCTCTCAGGAATTTGTCCTTGAGAAAAAAAAAGAAAGGATGAAGAATTTTTCTACTTAGATGCCAGCTTAGATGTGGAGAATTCAAATAGCTTGTAACGGTAAAAAGAAAATACAGTTTCAGGTAAAACCTGCAGCGATGAATGACTTTTAGTAAGTCTACACTAGAATCAAATTTCTGTTCTTGACCATTCCCACACTTCAGCATGAGCTTAGCCTTACTCAGACAAAAATTAAATCCAGGATATGTACCAGTATTTAAAAGATTAAGGCACAAAATTATGTCAATTCCTATGTGTCAATTCCAAATCTAGTTTGAGACAAACACTCCTTACTCAGCCATTTGAAGGCAGTTACGGAAGCCCTATAAGATAAGAATTACTACAGAAGATAAGATGGTGTTTTAATATTATAAACAAAGAAGCTGTTGTTTTTTTTTTCCCACCAAATTGACCAGAACTAAGTCTAAAATAACAAAAAAGCCCCCAAAAAACTTTCATTTGCCTTTTGAGATTTCATATAAAAAAAATTCACAACTGCTTGGTAGCTGCCCAAGACCCACTGAACAACATCCAATATCTTAACACAAAAAGAAAACCCCGAGAGATGACAAGTAAGGTATTAAGTTCAAATATTATTCAAGACTGTAATCACACAGGAAACCTTTTTAAACCCATCTCTCTATGAATTAAAGAGGCTTATAAATTTCTAAGTATTTTGCAATGCTATTCCAGAAGTAATGGTTACTATGCAACAATGCCTTGCAGGAGCCATTTCAAAAATCAAACTACATTTCCACAGGCCATGGTCCTGCAAAAGACACACAGACACAAAAAACCTTACTCACTAGAGCTAACCAACAAGGCAACATCAAAAGCCCCAGCAAAAAATATTTTTTTCCTACTGTTAATGGCATTTAAATTAAAATGTAATCTCAACAAGCCTAAATACAGTCAGAAAAAGTGGCAAACGTTGCTACAGTCTTCTCTACGCTAGACATCACATCATTGCCAGTATGAAAGGTGGGTTTCTTTTCCAAAATTTTTAGTCAAAAGAAAGCAAAAAACTTATTCAACGTAAGTCCACATTGCCAAGTGCATAAACAGACTTACTGGTCACCCATTAACCGGTCCAAGCTGTACAGACACAACCCTGAGTTCTGCAGCCCCAGAAGACACTACCAAGAAACAGGAGGCCACAAAGCTTCTCTGCAGCGTAGGAGCCATGCCAGTCAATTCTGATTGAGGATTAGCTTTCTTTCGAAACAAAGTCATAATATAAATAGTGCATCTCCATGTCTGGAATACCCATTTTATCTCTGGTCACTAAAAGGTCTTCAGGAAACATTACAAACAATTCCAGCAACTGAAAAATATTTACATGTTTTAAGTTACATCTTTTAAGTTATCAATGTTTTACTAACACCTCCCAAAGTTCCCACATTTTTTAAGTGTCATCTGATAAATGGGGTTTTTTGTCTCTTGTTGCTTGTAACAAAATACCTTCACTAATATTAAACATTATAAGACCATGATTTTCTCTTTTCCTCACAATTATTAAAATGATGACAACCCTGGCAGAACTGGAAGTATTAAAAAAGAGAAATTATTTCAAAAAATATTCCACAAGGATTAATATTTAGCTGCAGGAATGGACTGCTTTTCTTCAGCCCTGTCACAAAGTAAGCTAGTGCTAATCCATTAAGCATATTATGAGTTTGGCGAATTAGACTTAGATTAACAGGGCTACCTCATTTTCCAAAACAAGATTCTGTACAAGTTTTTATTCTATGTTTTGTTCTGGATAAACAAAAAACACAATTATTCCATCATACTTCTTCATAATGACGCTACTTAAACTCAGGATGTATCTAGCAACAATAATTCAGAACAGACAGATAGATCTGATTCAAAACAAAAAAGCAAATTTCAGTAGATGCCAGGAAAATATTGTATCAATGATACTCCAAGAATCTTTATTTTTCTGTGTTTGACTGCAAAGGTTTAAGACAACACAAGGGAAAGAAGAAATCCTCAATCACCTACAACTTGCTGTTTAACATCACAGAACAAATTATATCCGTTCATTCAAAATTTCTTTTACACAAAAGAATGCTGCTGATCACAAAGGGATTGCTTTCTAGCTCATATTGAAACCAAAATCATAATCTGACCAAAACAAATAAACAAAAATCCTAACTGAGCATACAAAGGGTGTCGAGGTCCTCGCCTCTGCTGCCCAGGGTGACCAGACGAGGAAGCACACTAAAGCCTTCACAGCCTGGAGGGCCTCAGGGCCTGCAAGCAGTGGCACACAGTTCTGTGGAGGGAAGCCTGCTTAGCTAAAATGAGGGTTTAAACATTTCAAGGTACGCATTCTTCACAAGCACCATCTGTGAGCGTTCACCCTGCTGATTCAGGGCATCTCATATAGTCCCATTATTCCTGCTGAAGGTACCATATTATGTTTGCAGGTACCAGAGAACAGACTGTCGCATTATTGGTATTTAAAACAAAGGTGATTTAAGTCCAAGTTAATTACCTCTGGAATGGCAGGGGAGACAGAAAAAGCAAGAACAAAACCAAGAATGGCTTCCTGACAAAAGTGATCTTACCTATTCCGTAGGCTTTAGCACAGATCCATTGTAGATTAGCAGCTATTTTTGCTCTGGCTGAATCATAGAGCTCCAAAGGGACAATCTCAACTGCACTATCTGCCAGGGCATCCATTTTTCTTCTGGTACTATCTCCACCCGCACCAACATCAACATCCACCATCTAGAACAGAAACAAAAGGCAGCGCACTTTTACACAAGAAATCGCTCCCACCGCGTTTTCAAACCCGCACAGGAGAGGAGTTGGCCGAAGGAACTGCCAGCGCGCATTACACCAGGCACAATACGGCGTGCTGAGCACCACAGGCCCGACGTCCTTCGGGGTTTTCGTTAGAACGGCTTATTTAGCAATTGGAAATCCGCTCGGAAATCAAAAGGCATCCGAGCCCAGCGCGAGCATCCCTTTTTATCAAAGACAGGGATTTGCCCGCAGGAAGCCCCGTGCCACGGCTGGCGCCGGCGACAGGAGAAAGGCGCAGCCCATCACCTGCCCCACCGCCGGCATAAAGAAAGGCAGGGGCGCTCCCCCCCCCCCC